>PISW01015821.1:0-15411 GCA_004023785.1 Mungos mungo
CTTCAGCTCTCTCCTTTTGGCCTCCCCTCATGCCTCCCCTCATGGCCTCCCCTCGGGCCTCCCCTCATGACCTCCCCTCATGTCCTCCCCTCAGGCCTCCCCTCAGACTCCCCTCCAGGAACCCTACTTCTTCCCTAAGGAAAGGAGCAAGGAAAACTACCGCCGTCCTGGGGGAAACTATCCTGAGGGGCAAAGGGTAAGCAAAATAAACACGGAAACTGAGTTAAAACTGCACCGGGGCGCGTGGGTGGCTCAGTCCGTTGAGCATCTGACTCTTGGTTTGGGCCCAGGTCATGACGTCACGGCTCCCGGGATCAAGCCCCACATGGGGCTCTGTGCTGACAGTGTGGAGCCTGCGTGGATTCTCTCTCTCCTTCTCTGTCCCTCCCCTGCTCTTTCTCTCTTTTCTTCCCAAAATAAAAACTTTTTAAAAAAATAAGAACATAGGCAAAACTAAAAATGAAACAATTTTGTTAAGATTATTTGGAGAGAGAGAGAGTGCAAGCCGGGGAGGGGCGGAGGGGCGAACGAGGATCCGCAGCGGGCTCCGAGCTGACGGCACAGAGCCCGATGGGCGGCTCAGACTCGGGAAGCGCAAGACCAGGACCTGAGCCGAAGTCGGACCCTCAGCCAACCGAGCCACCCAGGCGTCCCCCGAACAAGCACTACTTTATCAGCCTGTCCAGCCGCGTGAGGAGAAGCCCCAGAGCCCGCCCGGCCCAGTCCCCGCAGCCGGAAGGGGGGTGCGCTCTGCCGCCTGGGGACCCGCGGGGCCAGGAGCCGCTCACGCCTCAGCGGCAGGGACAGGCCCCACGCAGGAAACAGAAGGTCAAACTCCGTCTGCTTTTTGAAGTAGCTCTGCAAGTCCCCTCGGTGACCAGCTCACGGGAAAACTCACAACAGAAGTTTCGAAACAAAATAAGGATTTTTGTTTTCCGATTATAATCGTCTGATGCAGATTTTTACTCTTCATTGAAAACGAGAAAACTAGTTACGAAGCACTCCAGGATTCACGAGAAATATTTGAGGATGAATTAAAGACAGAAATCCAGCCATGCTTCGAACATGACAGGCAAAGCCCTCCGCCCCGCGCGGCACCCCTGGCGTCCCCGCGGCCGGCCGCCTCCGGCGCCCTCCAGCCTTTCCTTGCTTCTTCTCTACCCTCCACCCACGCCCCAGAAGCCCGGCCCTGGGGTCCTCGGACCCTCACACCCCTCCTGCTCCCATCTCCCTGCAGGCCTCCCCTCCCTCTGAAGCTAGAAGAACATTCCAGAAGCACCAAATCAGATCTGCCCTTACAATGCCCAGGCCTCCCACTGCGCGGGAGAAAGTGCCCGCCCTCTAGCTGAGCCCTCCCCTGCCCCTCAAGCCACCCGCACCACTCCATCCCTCCCCGCACCCCGCAGGCTCCCCCCCACCCTCAGAGCCTTTCCAAGGCCTTGTGCCCCCACCAGCACGGCCCTGAGTCCAGGCAGACACGGGGAACTGCAAAGATCCTTCATGAACATTAAGCCAAGAAGCGGCAAAGGAAGGGAGGTTAAACCATCAGAGCTATTTTATGCTTAGAAAGATCATCCTGACCCCAGACGACCAGCCCTCGGACTGCAAGGGACCAGCAGGCAGGGACCACCCATCCCTCTCAGCCCTCGCGACCCGGCCGGACGGCTGCTCGAGCTGCAAACCGGGCAGGAGGGGCCCCACCGCGGCGCTGCTGGGAGCAGGCAGAGGAGGGGGCCGCAGCCACGCCGAGTCTGTGCCCCTGCCAGGAGCCCCCCGGGAGGGGACCTCCTCCACCCACCCAGCGGGGTCACGCTGGCTCCCCAGGATGCCCTGAAGGGACGGAGGGGGAGCTGGCGGGGAGCTCCCAGAGGGATGGCCGCCACCGCGGGACAACTGACCAGCCCACTGACATCAGGGACAGGCCCCGGAGGGATGGGCACCGTGAGAGTCACATACGTGGCTACTTCTTAGAGAGAGAGACCTTAAACTCTGGCAGACGACGGAGACCGAGCATGCGGGTCTGCTCGGCCGCCTCCGCCCCGGCCCGCTCACCCCGCGTCCCTGGTACGAGCCGAGCGTGTGCGATGCAGGCCGTCGGCAAAGGCCGGACGGGCCCAGAACCCGTGCAGAGAAAACGAAGTCAAGAGCAGAAAATGTGCAAGAAGCTTCCGGCGGAAGGGAGCAAGGGCCGCGCGCGCGATCGTCCGGGAGAAAAGGCGCGACGTGCGGCGAGAGCAAACAGCGACCACGGGCAGCGGAGCTGGAGGCGCGCATCCCGGGCAGGGAGGGCCCGGCCTCGCGGGGAGGAGCACAGCCCTGAGCGCGTCTGTGACCCCGACTGGGCTGATCCCCTTCCCGTGGCCCCCTGCGCCCCTTCCACAGCGAGCGGCCACCGCCGCCGGTGCTGTGGGGACGGAGGAGCCGGGGAAGGCAGGCCAGGGGCCTGGGCCAGCACTGAGGGGCCCGAGCGGCGGGACGTCACAGATGCATCGGTCCACGAGGCGGCCTCCAGCAGCTGTCAGACCCAGGACGAGAGTCCTGAGGCGCCGTGTGACCAGGAGACAAGGGGTGAGAAAGGCAGCGCTGTGGGCACATGCGGGGAATGTTCCGGCTCAGGCTCGGGCAAGCAGGCACGGCGACAAGCATGCATCAGGTCCAGGGCTTCTGCGTTCAGCTGTTCCATCTTCCAGAAGGACGCCGGGTGGGGAGGGAGGAAAGTCAGCTGTCGGCCACAAGGGCCCAGGTAAGGGGAGCCTGGGAGAGCAGAGGGCAGAGGGACGGTGTGGCCTTAAAGAAGGGACTCCCTCCTGGGCAGTGGCCTGGGGGCAGGCCCACGTCGGGGACACAGGTGCGCGCACAGCAGAGGAGGTGTCAGGCCCAAGGGCACAGCTCAGCGGCCGCCGGTGACCACGACAGGCAGCAGAGAGCAAGGGCTGGCTGTGCAGGCGAGGCAGAGGCGTGGCGCGGGGGGGCCTCCAGGTCACCGTCAAGCCCGCGTCTCAAGAAGCGCCTGTGTCGGCGCGGCCAGACACAGAACACGCACGTGACCCGCTCTGTCCTCGGCCAGGTGGGGTGACGGGTTCCGGGGTGTGCAGCCTGCAGGATTCCTCCTCCACCCCTGCCACGTCTCCCCTTCACAGCGACCTGGCCCGAGTCACCGCCAGGACGCGGCCCATGCGGCTCAGGGCTCACGGGCGAGCTCCCGCCAGGGGCTGGCCGTGCCCAGGGCGGAAGCGGAAAGCTCCAGACGAGAAGTGGCGGTGTGGCGTGCCTGGCACCCGGGCTGCGTCAGGGCCCGGCTCGCCCCTCTGCCCGCACCCCTGCCCTCGGGCCTCCTGGCCCACAGCCGTCGGGGCTGCCGCAATCAAGTCACTCGGGGTCGTGGACCAGAAGTCCACGGAGAAGCACACGGAGCCACGGCTGGTTCACAGTGGAGGGGGTGACCCCGGCCACTACGAGGCGCCGCCCGGGCGGTCAGGCCCCCTGGGCCCAGAAACCTGACGGGACTCCACGGAGCTGCGTGGCCTCCTCGTCACGTTTTTATGATGTTCTCGGGCACTGATTTGTCTTACCTGCGATGACAGCTGAAGGAAACACTGCGGAACGAAAGCGGAGAGAGCCTTGTTCTGGCCCCGGCTCCCGGCGGCTCCCGCGGCAGTCTGGGCACTGGGCCTCGGCCCCGGCTCGCCCGTGGGTCCCCACCGGGCCCCGCGCCCCAGGTGCAGGGCAGGCCTGTCCCGAGGAGAAGGGCCATGACGCTCTCCACCGAAGAGCTCTCTGTACTTCTTCGCTGGACAACTGTTTCTCGTGATCTAATTCCAAACTTGGAGAGAAGTTTCCTAGATGACTCCCGAGAACTTCGTGCACTCCCGGTGCTCTGACGGCTCCCGCGTCGGCCGCTGCGCGCGCGTCCTCACTCATCACTACCCGTCCGTGCTCCTCACCAACCCGCGGCCCCCGAGAGCCAGGAGCGGGCCAGCTCCTTGGCTGCGAACACGCCGGCGTGCGCTTCCTGAGAGCAGGGGCGTCGGCCAGCCGCGGGCCGGGCGACCGAGCCGGAGCACGCAGCAGGGCTGCAGCCCCGGGAGCCGGCGCCCTGAGCCCCCGGGCCCGCCAGGCCCTACCTGCAGACACTCGCCCCGCAGGTGTTAAGCCCTGTGTTTTAACACTTCATAAAAGTAACAGAAGAGGGCATTCCAGAGCCATGAAATTGGAAATGCCGTCACAGATCATGCCTCTCTTCTCAGAAGTCTGGGAAAATGAACTTCATGTGAAGTCAGATCCCACACAAAAATCTTTTAAAGATAAAAGAAAGAAAGGAACAAAATCACATCCCCACTGACAATAAACATATCTACCCTAGAGACATGCTAACAACAAAAAACCGTCTAATATCTCTGTTGATTAAAAGACATTAAGCTGAGGGGGGAGATGAAAACGTCACCTAGAATAACTCAAAAATTAGGTCACAGAACTCAGGAAAGAATCAGGAATAAAAAATTATTTCAAAAAATCAAGGTGGAACTAGAAGGCACGCCAGACTGAATAAACAACAGAGGAAGACAGGAAACGTTCAGAAATGAAGAGGAAAACGCACCCCGCGAGGCGAAGGTGGGTGTGCACGCGGAGCGGAGGGCGGCCTCCGGGCCCCCGTCCTCACCTCCTCTCACATCACACGGTGCGTAAATCGTGCTAAATGCGCAGTTGGGTCTGAGTTGCTGCGTTTTATGGTGCGCGCGTGTCTCCAGAAAGAAGAGTTACCTACGAATGATTTTAAGATTACTTGCGCTGTTTTTATTTCGCAACCTGCTGATCTCATAAAATGACCAGGGGAACGTGCGTACTTTTCTTCCGTTCTGTAAGACAGTTTCTATGCCCCCAATTATGTTTCCTTTACGACGTGCCGGGACGCGTAGGGACGCTGCAGGGGGGCGGGCACGGGAGTCTCTGAGCACCGTCTTGGTCACTGCCATAGGGAGGGGTTGTTCAGACCGTCCACATCATATTGAGGCAATTCTGTGAATTTCAATTTTCTAGAAAATGACTCATTTTATCTAGATTCTCCAGTTTCTTCACACAGAGTTTAAATAGTAGACTCTTAAAGTGTTCATACCTTCCACAAACGCAGTGACATCTCCTTTCTGGTTGCCGTGGTTTCAAAGTTCTGCCTTTTCCCTGCTTGACCAAAGCTGCTAAGAGTTTCAGGGTTTCCCGGTCTTTCTCCAGAATGCTGGCCCCACCCAGCACGTTTTCACGTCCTACCGCAGTCACCTCCGCCTTCACCTGCATCGGTTTTTCCTATTTGGTCTTAATTATTTTATAATTCTTCCTCGAACATTTACTTTCTATTATCTGAATCCAAGTTAGGTAACATAGTGTAGTACTGGGTTCCGGAGTAGAATTCAGAGATTCATCACTTACATGTAACACCCAGTGCGCATCCCAACAAGTGCCTCCTACACACCCATCCCCCGCTTCCCACCGCCCGTCTCCCACCCACTCCCTCCCTCAGCCCCCAGTTTGGTCTCTGTCGTTCATAGTCCCTGACGGTTCGCTTCCCTCTCTCTCGTTATTTTTTCTCCCATTCCCCTATGTTCATGTGTTTTCTCTCTTAAATTCTATATATGAGTGAAATCATATGACATCTGTCTTTCTCTGACTTATTTCACTTGGCATGACACACTCTAGTTCCATCCGTGTCATTGCAAATGGCAAGGTTTCTCTTTGTCCCATTTACTGTGTTTTATCTTTATTTCAAAACAATGTTGCTAGGCCTGCTTTCCGGTGATCAGCATTTGGTTAGTACCCTTTCCATTAATAAATTTCCTGTTTCTGTGTCAGTTTTAAGACAATCTGAGTTTTGCCTTTTAGTGAAAAAATTTAACATATATTTGAACTAATGTCTACATAATGTCTTGGCTTATATATATATTTTAAAGGAATTTTGTTTGTTTTTTTGTTTAATGTTTATTTTTGAGAGAGAGAGAGAGAGAGAGAGAGAGAGAGCAGGAAAGGGACAGAGACAGAGGGAGATACAGAATCTAAAGTGGGCTCCAGGCTGAGCTGTTAGCACAGAGCCCGACACGGGGCCCGAACTCAGGAGCTGTGGGATTATGATCCTGTGAGATTATGACCCGAGATTGAAGTTGGATGCTTAACCGACTGAGCCCCCCAGGCACCCCTTGCCTTGTATCTTTTCTATGATTTCTATTACTAATTTTTTCTCTTCTATTCTACCTTTTGGTAACTGAATCAGGTCTTCTTTGTTCCGGAGTTTTTCCTCTACAAGATTTGAAGTTGTCCAATCGGTGCCCTGACCGGCGGTGCTCGCACACCGAGAGCACGCCCAGACACACACTCACAGAAGCACGGGCTCCGGCGGGGCCACGTGTCCCGCTGAGAGGCCCGGAAGTTAGGACACTTGCACTTTTTCCTTCTTATCGCCATATAACCACACACACAGGAGATTGTTTTCAACTATTACTTCGATCCTCATACAAATATGTACCAAGAATTATTTAGAGCTGCCCACACATCACAGTGGATCATTGTCATTATAGGTGGTTGTCCTTTTGTCACTTTGTCAAAGTCTTAGCGGGGAGTCTGGTAACCTCTGAATCCTTGACTATCTGAAAATACCTTTCCTTTGTCCTTCTATTTGAATTTAGTCTGGCTAGGTCCAGAATTCCAGGTTTAGCATGACACCCTCAAGGTCCATCCACTTTCCTACAAATGGCCATATATCATTCTTTCTCATTGCCATGTAGTCCTCCATTGTATATATACCACATCTTCTTGATAGGTGTCATGCTAAGCGAAATAAGTCAGGCAGAGAAGGACAGATACCATATGTTTGCACTCATAGGTCTAACAGGAGAGACCTGGCAGGGGACCATGGGGAGAGGAAGGGAGAAAGAGAGCAGGGGAGAGTGAGGGACACAGATCAAGGGAGACTACTGAATACTGGAGACGAACCATGGATTGAAAGGGGAGGGGGAGGGGGGACGGGTGATGGGCATGGTGCGGGGGCACCTGTGGGGAGAAGCACTGGGTGTTATATGAAACCAATTTGGCAATAAACTATTATAAAAAAAATTCCAGGTTTAGGGACACCTGGGTGGCTCAGTTTGTTAAGCGCCGACTTCAGCTCAGGTCATGATTGCACGGTTCGTGGGTTCGAGCCCCGCATCAGGCTGGTGCCAACAAATCAGAGCCTGGAGCTGCTTCCGGTTCTCTGTCTCCCTTTCTCTCTGCCCTTCCCCCACTCATTCTCTCTCTCTCTCAAAACTAAATAAACACTTAAAAATTAAATTAAAATAAAATTCCAGGTTTAGAATCACTGTTCCCAAGTACGTTGAAGATATTGTCTGAATTGATTGTAGACTATAAATTGATCATCGAGAAATCTGACGCCAACTGAAAACCGACTTAGCCTCTGCTGGCCACTCTGGGGGCTCTACTTGGGGGCGCCTGGAAATGTGCCTAAGCGCAGCCGGGCGGAGTGGTTCTCACCTCTGCTGATCACCTGGTGTCTGGGGCGTTCTTGTGGGAGCAGTGCCCTTTTTCCATTACCCGTCCTCAGCTTTCTCTGTCTCTACTTTCCAGACTCCCATGAACCAGCAAGTGGGGTTTCTCAAACTCACTTTACTGCCACCCTGTTCTTTCACATTCCGCCTCTCAGTCCCTAAGGTCTGCATTCCAGAATAGCGCTCAGACCTCCAGACCCTTGTTCCAGAACAGTTTTTAGTCGTATGGATCTGCATTTTGGAATAGCTCAGGGTCCGCCACATCTTCATTCTAGAAGAGCTGGCAGTACCTAAGGATCTGTGTTCTGGGACAGCTCTGGCATTCTAGAATGATACTTAGTAGGTCTGTCCAATCACTCATTCTTTCTCCATTTCTGCCTGTTCTTCGACTCAAGTCATCCCGATTAGTCTATTTTGACTAACTTTCAGTTCCCAAAACTCTCCGGTGGGTTTTTTGAAGCCCCAATATTTTCTTTCATGGGTCTTCTCTTTGTGTCAGTAGTTTCTCCCTCGTGCCTCCCCTTTTGTCCCGTGTCGGGATTCTGCTACCGGCTCTCCTGGTGCACGAGTCCCGGCTGGGCCCACAGCTCTCCTCCCAGAGGCGCGATCTGCCTGCCACGGTCACCGGTTCCGTTAAGTCAGGTCTGTCTCTGGTGTCGAAGGGGCGGAAGTTTGGCACTGCACGTACCGACATCCTGTGCTCCGGAGCAGCTCCCTGTCCCTCTCTGGAGCTGGTGGCTGGCCGGGACACACCCCTCAGTGTCCCGGGCCCGGGCACTCGCTCGCAGTGGGCCCGGTGCACACACCCCTGACCTTGCTGCACACACTGCGGGGGCCGGGGGGGCCGCCCGGCCCCGCTCCTCGGGAACCCCCGGCGTCCACGGACCCGAGCTGGGCGTTGAAATCCTCATTCTTCTCTGCACCTGTCTCCTGGGATGTTTGACTCCAAAGGCGTCATTTGTTTCTGTCTCTTAGTAATTAATCAAAATGTCTGATCTTCTGACTGCAGTGATTCCCAGCTCCTTGCACGCCCGGAACTTCTGTGCTGCCGTCTTACAGGGTCTGCCCCTCGGGGGTGCTGGCACAGGTGACGGCAGAGGGGCGCTCTCCTTGACCGTCCCGCTCCAGTCCGGTCTCTGTGCTGATCCGCACCGTCTTCTTTAAAACACCACCACCGCCGCCTACTTAGGTTTTCTTTTCAGAGCCAATTGATCAGCTGCCCTAAGTCTAGAAACACTCTTTGTAATGATCTAGTTGATCAAATTATTCTCAGCAGCCATGGCCTGGGGCCGTGTGTGTCCTCCATCAGCTTCCCAGCCAGGCCCTGGGCAGGGCAGGCCTCAGAGGTGCAGGCTGAGTGGGCCTGGGGACAAAGAGGAGAGGACACGCAGGACTCACCCCTGTGTGCGCGGGGCGCAGCAGCGCTGTGGCCGGGGCGCGCGCCCGGGCCGGCTGCGGGCGTCCGAGGCGGGCGCGGGAGCAGGTGGGGGCCAGAGCCGCCGGCACGCTCACTTGCGGGAGCAGAACCTAACCACGCAGTCGCTTTGTATTGACTTGAGACGGACCCTGCAATTTCCCTGTTGTCTGTAATTACCCTGTGTCACACCACACAACACTCGTCATGTAGTTAAGTGGTGGGCAGTTACCATGGAAACAAGTAGTCCCATTCCCTAACTTCCAAAAGCAGTTGTATATTTTAAACTCCACTTGGATGGAGATTTACAACGGCCACCAGTTTGACAAGGAAGTCAGGCTACCTGCTGTTTCTGCTGTCCCAGCCCCTCCCTCTGGACTCTCTGTCCCTCCCTTTCAGGGGTCACACCCTGCAGCCACCAGCCCCTGCTCTCCCTCTGTCCTCACTGGCTTCCTTGCCCTTGCCTGGCAAAGCCACAACACTGCCAAGTACGACTCTGGCGAGCGCTCCTGGACCGAGCGGCACGCGTGCCTGGAGGACAGCACGCACGGAGCCGGCACCTCGGAGCACATGCAGGCTGCACGAGCAGCATCGTCACACCTCGCCTCCCTTGTCTGGCCACGCTCCCAAATCCCCCGTATCTCTTCCTGTGGGTCAAACACCAGTGAATACTGGCAGTTCATGGGGACGCCCCCTGCCCCCCCCCCCGGCTAGCCTGCCCCTCCACAGAGGCGGGCCCTCTGTCCCTGGGGTCCAGCGCCCTGCCCGCCCGCCCCCCCACAGCCCTGCAGGAGGCCCTCCCACTGCCAGCACGGCCCCCCACCTCCGCAGCCCCTCTCCCCGGCGGCTCTCAAAACCACTCATGCTCCTCCTCTCCTCTATCTGCACCCACCTGCCCATCAACATTGTGCAGGTCACCGGTGACCGACATGAATCCCAGCCCTCCCATCGGTGGCAGCCTAAGGCAGGGGTGGCATCGGCCCAGGCTCCCCGCATGGCTGTCCTCTCAGATCCCTGAGTCCATCCCAGCCGGGGACAGGACACCCAGACCCTGTCCTTGATCTTCTGCGTCCTCCCCGCTAGTCTGGCCACTGCGTGCTTAGGAGCCGCCTGAATGTCTGTTTCCCCCCGGACCTGCCCAACGGCCAACAGCAGGACAGCTCCTTCCGGCCTTTGCGACCCTTGCAGGCCGGCCTCACACCGGCGGTTGCTCCTGTCCCGTGGTCACCGGTCACCTCCCTCCACCAGCTGGCCCCCAGCTCTACCCTCCACACACACCTCGCCGTGTCCCGAATACACCTGCCCGGGGCTCAGGCGGCAGCCGCCTCCTGACGCACCCCTGTTCCCCACCCTGGGTCTCCCGGGTGCCCCTCCTCCACCCAGACCCAGAACAGCCCTGCAGACCCTGGTCTGCTGGGGCCCGTCGTCGCCCACTCGGTGTGAAGGCTCTGACGGTGTGTCGGGCCGGCCACCTTCACATCTGCCACTCTCGCCACAGCCACACTGGCCCCTGGCCGCCCCCCTCCCCCGCCCGCCGCTCTCACAGCGTCACTGAAGGGCCGCTCTCAATGAGCCCCTGTTGGTCACCAAAGCCCCAGTGGTGTGCCCTGTGTGCTCAGATACACAGTAACCTCCACTGGGCACAAGCATGTGCACACAAGCATGTGCACACACTCACCCCCAACTGCACGCACTTGTGTACACACACACACACAAACTCCAACCTTACACACCTGTGTATATGCACATACAGACTGACCCCCATCCGTGCACACCTGTTTATGCACGTGCACTGATGTCCCATCCAGCACGTGTGTGCACACGATAACCCTCAATCACATGTATGTGTGCACTAGCGCGCACACACACACACACACACACACTCACACACCAGCTCACACCCGCTCTCTCTTCTCCTTATGCACGGAGCTCATCGGTGTCTGATGTCTGAGGCGTGCAGGCCCCCTGTGGCGGCTGGGGGGTGATGCCAATGACCCGGGCCGGCCCCGGGCCCAGCACAGAGCACGCTTCTGTCCTATCTGCCGAGCGACTGCTGAACCTGGGAGAGCAACTCAGTTCTTCATCCTCATCTAGAACCATTCCTAAAATCCTGGTCTGAAGCTCTCCTCATCCTCGCTGTGCTTCTGACCTGGAGAGAGTCACGCGTGGCCACAGCGCAGACATTCTCTGTGGGTGAGGAGCACCCCCCACCACGGACTCCAGCCCGCGTTACCGAGGGAGTGAGAGGTGTTCTCGTTCACTACAAACTACCCTGTTAAGGGAAGCGAACAGACTGAGAAGCGGGTCCGCATCCGAGAGGCCGGTCACAGCAGGTGGAGCGCTGCCCGTCGGGAGGCCCTCTCCATGTGCCCGCGGCCGAGTGAGGTTAATGGGAGTCAGGGTGCAAGTCAAGGTTAGGAGCCTCAAAAGAAATGGTCAAGCAGAGGGAGAAACCAGAAGTGAGGGCGAGGTCCGAGTCCGAGTGAGAGAAGGGAGGGTCGATTCCGGGCCGAGGCGGGTCAGCCAGCAGGCACTGAGGTCGGGTGCAGGCAGGGCACAGGTGGGCAGAGCAGGCCGGGAGAGGTGGGGGCTCGGGTGAGTCATCGTCCGGGACGGGATGGGGCCGGGCGGGCGGGTCACCAGCGGGGGTAGACGAGAGAGTACCTGGGGGCGTCTCCTTCTCCCGGCCCGTGGACGCCTGGCCTGCCAGCCCACCTGCTTCCCCGAGGGTGGGGACACTGTCCGTCATCTACCAAAAAGCAAGGGAAAAGCGTCACGTTACCAGACAAGTCAGGAAGGCCAGCATCGCACACGCCCCCAGATCCTCTGCACTCTCCCATTTGGGGTTCGCAGACACCCCGTCCACTTGGAATTTGGTCCGCATCCATCAGTGATTCACCAAGTCCCAGAGCTACTCTCCGGAGAGACACCGTGTGTGCCCCTGACTGTGCCCCCCTTCCTCAAGGGCGCCCCCCCCCCGCCTCTGCACTGGGCGACTCAAAGACCTGGACCCTTTACTTGCAGTGAGGGTACCCTGAGCCGCACCGCAAAGCCTTGCCTGTTTAGTGTGGCTTTTGACTCACGGTTTATCGTCAGAATGGCAGGCACACACCCGCACTTAAAATCTGGCGACACTGAGGTGCCCCAGGCAAGCGTCACTGTCTACTTTAATATAAGAGCAAAGCGACCAAGAAGGAGGCCCGCTCACACACGGCCATTACCTGCCAAGCAGGTCTTCCCCGGGGCGCCGGCTCCGTGGGCAGCCATGCCAGTGCCCGCCGGGCCCCCACCCGGGGAGGGGCCTGGGCCTCGGGGCTCCTCAGGGGAATCCAAGCAGCAGGGAACCCTTCCAGAGAAGTCAGATGAAACTGCAAGGTCCAGTCCTAATCATACCTAGTGAACTACGTTCCAGAAATAAGCACTGGATAATAAAAAAAACAGGCAAAATCTTTGAAAGGACAGGAAACGAACACTTCCCAAGCACCCCTGCGTTGTCTCTCCTACATCTAACGTTCGCCGGACTGGGGAGCAGGTACTGCTGGCCCCATTTTCATAGAGGGCGAGTCCGGCTCAGAGAGGAAAGCAAGTTGCCAGGGGTTCTCACTGGGGGACCCAGCGCGCGGGCGGCCGGCCTGGGACCCAAGCGCTCCCGCGGAGGAGGCAGGAGGCGTGACTCCTCCAGAGGCGTGGGTAAATTTAGGACGCGCTGCTATTTACAGCATGGTAATGACTGTGATTCTGTGTCCCTTCCACGGAGGAGCGGCGGTGACGCCACCACCCTGCGGGCTCTGCCGTGCTCTCCAGAGTGGGGGCCCTCACCCCAGCTCTCGGGTCAGGCTCTTACACCGCTAAGTCGCATGAATATACCGTGAGTTTGGAATAAACTTGACGATACACGTAGATTCTTTTATTAACAGTAATAGCACTTAAGACTCTTCCTGGTCTTGGCTGGTTTTCATAACTCTTCAAAGCTGCAGATATTTAAATACGAAGAGTCAAAATGTAAACAATGAAAAATAAGACTCCTGCTATTCCTGAGCTCAGTCACTGCTAACACTCCTTGGTGGCCCATCCGGAAGTTCTCTGCATCCGGGAGGAAAACGCCCAGGTCTTGCTCTACACCCGGCATCTTCGTCTTTACTCCAATACGTCTCACACGTTTTCAACCCGCATGCTCCAAGGCACCTCCGCAGGAGAACTGAAACGCTGTACATTTTTAACTTCAGAGAACTGACCCCAGTCCTGCCCTCACAGGCCCTGAGCACGACGCCGCATCACGTTCAGGAACGCTCCTTCTCTGGAGCGGACCTGCGGGACTCACTCTCAAACGTTCCATCGTCGACAGGCTGACAGGTAAACAGTGTTCCCTCATCAGGTCACTCGTTCAAGACCGGATACCTGGGCACGTTCTCAGGGAGGCTGAGCTCTTTTTTATGTTTACGGAAGTCTGTGTGTGCGGGAAAGGCTCCCTCCCAGCCTCGGTCCATCAGGCAGACATGGTGACTCTCCCAGGACGGGGCAGAGCTGGGCCCGCGCCCCACCCCCCCCACGAGAGCGGTAAACTAGCTATTTTTTGTTCTTTTCCTGATAGGCCCTGAGCCATGTCTTAAATCCCGACGTACTGACTAATGGGTCTGAGGACACCAAGCACATGGGCTGCGCCCGGGTCGCCTCCTCCTTCGGGCCACCTTGTCAAGGTCTGTGGCCCTCGAGTGTGTCCTTCCTTCCCGTGCCCTGCGCACCGGGGGTCCCCGCCAGTCTCGCTGTGTCCTTTCAGCCCCCGGGGCCGCTGCCCCATCTGGGTCTCTCAGCAAGGGCTCGTGAGCATCGCTTTCCCTGGGTTCGCGCGGGTTTACCACTGAGAAGAGCCTTTCCTAAGATCTGGTAGCCTCTGCCTCACTGTCACCTCGGCGAACATGGCCGGGGAAAGGTCTGGGGCCAGCCCACCCCTCTCCTTCGGAGACGATGCAGACACAGATGGACAAGTGGATAAGAACCGAGAGAAGCGCTTCACACGGAAGAGGCCCCGTGACCCGCAGGCGCACGAACAGGCACTCGGCCTCGCTGGCCAGCGAGGACCCGCAGACGCAAACCGGAGCGCGTCACCCGCACGCAGCGGTCCTGCGGCCGCACCGGGCGCTGGCAGCACGGGGCGCGGGGTGCTCAGACGTCCGCGACCTTTCTGTTCAGAGACCCTTCCTGCGGGAAGCCACGAATCCACCAACTGTGACGGGAGCACTCCGACGTGTTCGGTCCCAGCCGAAGACAACCAGCCCGTTTTCACAGGAAGAAAACTGCAAGGGAGCAGTGAAAACATGGAAAACAGTCCCAAGTGGGCCAGCGCCGTGGGCACCTGCACCGAGCGTGATGAGGGCCGGTGGTCCGCGCGGCAGAGGCACTGGCGAGGTCACCCGTCGGAGGGCACGTTACTTCTGCACGGTTTCTCCCCAACTTATAACCCTTGGAGAGCCCCGCGGGGGCGCGCGCTCCGAGGGCGTTTACAAACGGACGGCTGGCGACGCCGCTGGGACCGCAGGACGGCTCAGCGAGAGCTCTTTCGGGGCCGCGGAACTGCCGCCCAGCGGAACACAGTGCCCCGGGGGGTGGCCCCTCTGCGGCCCCTCTCACAGGACGCGCTCCCGGGCTGCCTGGCGTTCGTCCAAATGTGGACGATGACGTAGCTCCCTATTTTCTGTGGAATGTGGCGGAAAACACCAAGAGTTTGAGAAACTGCTAATTACGTGACATCAACACTCATCACGGAAATACAAATTAAACCCACACTGAGACCCCTCTTGCCATGGCCCTCCACATATCTTCTTTGGTGAGGCCAGTGTTCATATCGTTTTGTTTTTTGGGGGTTTTTTTTAGTGTCTATTTGTTTATTTTGAGAAAGGGAGTGTATGTGAGAGAGAGTGCACAAGTAGGAGAGGGGCAAAGAGAGCATGTGCGCTGGGGGTGGGGGGAGGAGAGAGAGAGAGAGAGAGAGAGAGAGAGAGGAAGAGAGGGAGAGAGGGAGAGAGGGAGAGAGGGAGAGAGTCCCAAGCAGGCTCTGCACAGTCAGGGGGCTCACTCCCAGGAACCTCGGGATCACCACCTGAGCCGAAATGGAGTCAGACGCTTACCCCGGCCGAGCCAACCAGGCGCCCCCTTGCGGTGATGCCTAATTACACCGTTTGTTTCCTTAGTATTGCATTTTGAGAGTTCCTCGTACCTTCTGGACACCTTAGAGTCACGAATGTTTTCTCTCAGTCTGTGGAGAGCAGATAATTTTGAAAGTTTTAAGTTTAATTTAATGATATGCCATTTATAAATTTCTTCATCTTATACCTAACGCTATGTCATAATAAGAAACTGCCTAACACAAGGTCGTGAAAGACTAGCTTTCTTCTTGATGTTTGGTAGTTTTGAGTTTTAGATTTAGATTTCTGATTTACTTTATTTTTTTTAATAGTTTATTGTCAAATTGGT
>PISW01015822.1:0-15425 GCA_004023785.1 Mungos mungo
AACCTAACCAAGGATGTAAAAGACCTATATGATGAAAACTATAGAAAACTTATGAAAGAGATTGAAGAAGACACCAAGAAATGGAAAAACATTCCCTGTTCATGGATCGGAAGAATAAACATTGTGAAAATGTCATTACTACCCAAAGCAATCTACACATTCAATGCAATCCCCATCAAAATTGCACCAACATTCTTATTAAAGCTAGAACAAACTATTCTCAAATTCATATAGAACCACAAAAGACCCCGAATAGCCAAAGTCATATTGAAGAAGAAAACCAAAATGGGAGGCATCACAATCCCAGACTCTGGCCTCTACTACAAAGCTGTCATCATCAAGACAGTATGGGATAGGCACAAAAACAGATACATACACCAATGGAATAGAATAGAAAACCCAGAACTGGGCCCACAAATGTGTGGCCAATTAATTTTTGACAAAGCAGGAAAGATTATCCGATGGAAAAAGGACTGCCTCTTTAACGGGTGGTGCTGGGAGAACTGGACAGCAACATGCAGAAGAATGAAACTAGACCACTTTCTTACACCATCCACAAAAATAAACTCAAAATGGCTGAAGGACCTAAATGTGAGACACCATCAAAACCCTCGAGGAGAAAGTAGGAAACAACCTCTTTCACCTCAATTGCAGCAATTTCCTACTCCACACATCCCCAAAGGCAAGGGAAATGAAAGCAAACTGAACTCTTGGGACCTCATCAAGATAAAAAGCTTCTGCACTGCAAAGAAAAAAAATCAAGAAAACTAATAGGGAACCGAAGAATGGGAAAAGATAGTCGCAAATGACATATCAGATAAAGGGCTAGTATCCAAAATCTACAAGGAACTCCCCAAACTCCACACCCAAAAAACAAATAATCCAGTGAAGAAATGGGCAGAAGACATGAACAGACACTTCTCCAAAGAGGACATCCAGATGGCCTACAGGCACTTGAAACGATGCTCAACATCACTCATCATCAGGGAAACACAAATCAAAACCACACTGAGATACCACCTCATGCCAGTCAGAGTGGCTAAAAGGAACAAATCAAGAGACTATAGATGCTGGCGAAGGTGTGGAGAGATGGGCACCCTCCTACACTGTTGGTAGGAATGTAAACTGGTGCAGCCACTCTGGAAAACAGTGTGGAGGTTCCTCAAAAAACTGTCAGTGGAACTCCCCTATGACCCAGCAATAGCACTGCTAGGGATTTACCCAAGGGATACAGAAATGCTGATGCATAGGGGCACATGTACCCCAATGTTCATAGCAGCACTGACAACAATAGCCAAATCATGGAAAGAGCCTAAATGTCCATCACCTGATGAGTGGATCAAGAAGATGTGGTGTATATATATACAATGGAGTATTACATGGCAATGAGAAAGAATGAAATCTGGCCATTTGCAGCAAAGTGGATGGACTTCGAGGGTGTCATGCTAAGCGAAATAAGTCAGGCAGAGAAGGACAGATACCATATGTTTGCACTCATAGGTCTAATAGGAAAACAGGAGAAACCTAATGGAGGACGAGGGGGAGGGGAAGAGTGAAAGAGAGTTGGAGAGAGAGAGGGATGCAAAACTTGAGAGACTAATGAATACTGAAAAAGAACTGAGGGTTGAAGGGGTAGGGGGGAAAAGAGGTGGTGGTGTTGGAGGAGGGCACTTGTGGGGAAGAGTACTGGGTGTTGTATGGAAACTAATTTGATAATAAACTATTTAAAAAAAGGCATAAAGACATAGGTAGCTACAGGATGAAAGCACCAAAGATTAGGTAACCAAGATTGGATATTCAGGGCAGAGATGCCCTAACTTAGTACAATAGCAGAAAGCTGCTTTCTCAGGAGGGAAGGACTACAGACAGCAGCAGGGCAAAGTTGCCAGGATCAGAGCTTATCAGCAAAAGAAAGGTGCCTTGTTGACCCTGCGGTAGCAGGCTCTGTCTTATCCCCTAGGCAAGCTACGATAAACAGACATGGTCTCATGCCTGAAGTAAACAACCATCTGCCCAGCACCAGGACTTTGTTGTGTACTGACCAAAACCCCTAACACCATCTATCTTCAAAACCCCCCTTTCCTCACACCCATGAGTTAATGTTCATGGTTTCATTGTCTCTTTGTGCACATTCATCATGCTTGTCAGTCTTCTGATCCTATTAAAAACAGAGCAAGGACCCTTACTCAGGCTTCTTGTCTCCTCCCCAACATTACCCTTTCTTGCATTTTAATCCTGCATCCACCCTTTCTGGACAAGAGAGAACTCCAGACCCAGAGTCTATGACAGATGGTGACCCCAACATGAGAGGAGACGAGGGGACTACAGGCCAATGTGGACCGAAGCCGACATGGCCAGAAGGCGGTGCAACTCAAGGACTGCAGGACCCTATGGACTGACTAAAGAGCTCTAAAAAAAAAAAATGCACCGGATTACAATCTCTTCCTGACAAGGTAAGAGAAAAGCAAAACTGTGTTAGGATTTACTGCCATGGAACTTTTGAGAGATTATTACAGGAGACTCCCTATCTCCAGAGCAGAAACAGTACATTCATATTTTACAACCACTGGGAAAGGTGGCTGGCATGATCCTCAATCAGAAAGCACTCCTTAAGTTATCAGTGATTACCCAGCAACACTGCCCTTGGTTCCCCAAACAAGGAAATTATGATCTTGATACTGGGAACGAGTAGGAAAAACATTAAAAGCTCAGCATCTGAGGGGGCTAATGTCTTTCCCCCTAAGGGAATCCTTACTTGGTCCATTGTCCATCCTGACCCTCTCCCCTTGAGTTCAGATGATGTGTGTATAGATATAGAATTATCCAAAAAAGAGGAAAAACCTGAGTTTTATAGTCAGCTGTGCCTTCGGTGCCTTTACAGCCAAAAGATACTCCCTCTCCCTCCAAAAAGTGGGGCCGATATCAAGTCTCTAAAATCCTTACCAACTGGTTCTGATAAAGTCCTCTCCCCAGTGCAAAAGTGCATTAAGAAGCCCATAAGGCTGGTGAACTTCAGCTGTTTCCCGTTGTCAGACAAAATGGGCAATATGTCCATGAAGGCCTGCTCTTTCCAACAGTAAAGGAATTGCGAAATCAGTTCAGCAGTATGGCTCCACAGCCCTTTTACATTCAGCATTTTAGAAACTATTTGTGGCACTTATTTTATGTGTGCCTGGGGCTGGGGCTCTCATAAAAATCATTTTGACCCCTCCCCAAGAGGTTGATGATGCTTGTGTGACTCATGCTATGCAAAACTTTGACCCTGCTATTCCAGTGTCTTTTGAACAACTGTCCAGCACGGGGTAATATTCACAACTGAGGCAATGAGCTCAGCTTCCTATCATGGTCAGTAAAACAACGCACTAAAATAGTGCAATGTATTTCACACAGGCCATCCCTAATACAGGGGACACTAACTCTCTCTCCCACTGTTTCTCCCAGTACACTCCAGTTCTACTCTAACTACATGTGGGGGCTTCTTCATTCGTTGCCTGGGTCAATGACTACGATGATTAGAACCAACTGTCTCTGGTTAGTCTACCTCCAGATGGAGACTTTAAGGAATATTCCCAAGCAGCTGCTGAAACTCCTTTTGTTTCTTACCTGTCTTCTCTGGCCCACCATAGACAGCCTAATAGACTGCCTAGTAGAAAACAAAACAAAAATCTATATCTGCTCGTCTATCTGAGTCTACCGGCTTTAAGGACTATGAGAACCCATTCTCTGCTCTCTGCACCTTTAACTGCCTTCAGGCCTTTTGGCTGCATCTCACATTTTCTCCTTCCCCTCCCCCTCCTCCAGTTCTGCACCACCTGGGGTGTGGCCAGCTTATCTGGCTCCTCACTGCCTCAGGCGGTGTCAGCTCCTCCTCCCCACTTTGTCTAAGAGCAAAAGATACCCCCTTAGACTTAGGCCACCCACTTCAGATTTCTGCACTGACTCCACGGGGGAAAAAAATTGACAACAATAAACTTTTAAGAGGACACAGATGAAATGTAATTAAGATAGACATGTCTTTTAAATGATCAAAATTAAATAATAAATCATTATTCTACTAAGGTTCACTGAAGGTCAAATAAGCTCATGTTATCTCTGTTCCAATTTGTTAGCCAAAGGATGACTTAAAGTAATGCTTAACTTCATCTCACAGTTTTCATGGGTAATTGTTAAAATAGCTTTCAGGATCTTTGGTAACCTGAAACTTTAACATTTTGCTTGAATGATAAATCCATTGGACATTTAGACCTCTTTCAAATCAAATGGAATGGTAAATCATTGCTTACTAAACATAGGTTTGTACTTCTGGTTTCTATGACAAAAATATTAAGGCTATTTAAATCTATTAAAAAATATACTTTATACTTAATGGATTCAGAAGTCTGTCACCTAAAAAATTTCTTTTGTATAGTTCACAATTGGTTACTACTTAGTTTTCACTGGAAACTAAGGTTTCAAAGAGTAAAAATTCTGCTAAATGTAATTAAGATTAATGGAAATATGGAAAGTAACTGTATATAAAAAATTAAGAGATGTAACAAAGATATAAAAAATGAGAATACATTTTTGTTAAAGGTAATAAACAATAAAATTTTAACAAAAAGCAGAAAACACAGGACAGCACACCTTTCTTAAGTTGTTTTACTTAAGCCTTGTTTGGAACCACCCATTCTGTATAATCCACAAGGCCAAGCAATTGTAAAAATGAGCACATATTATGCTCAAAAACATGTTAAACAAAAAAGGGGGGATACCCATGGCTGTCTGCATTACAAACTCTCCTCCTTGATCGTGCTATGATTACTCTTAACTTTTTTAATCTTTTCTAACAGCAGCTGAGTGACACTCTTCATACTCAGATAAATCCTCTCATCCCATGGTGCTATACAAAACCCCGCAGGGAGCCCACATGGACTGGGCCCGCTAAACCTCTCATCCGGGCTTGAGGAGCATATGCTTGTGTTCTTTCAGACCCCAGACCTCTGTGGATTCCCTCTAGGTTGGTAAAGCTGTACCATGGCTTGGTAAAGGCCCCCAGGATATCTTCCAATGAACCAGGACTTCCAGAGAATGACTCTGAATGAGAAGCCACCAGCCCTCCTTTTTCAACATGGAAGAAGCCTCTTCATTGACTCCTTATCCTAAAGCCACTCCACAAACACAAGCCCTTGTCCCTGATATAACACAGGGAAGCCTTAATCGCCTGTCTAACCATGCCGGCATCCTCCTACAACACAATGGTATTGCATATACACCTGCCTCTCATCTGATGGCCATGATCTCCATCGCTGACAGGAATTCGATACAAGTAACCCTGATTCTTCTCCTTGTCCTCATTTGTCCAGGCCAACCTCAATATTCATATGGGTTCATCTTTTTAACCCACCTATATTTGACAGCTTAACACTCCTCGACCTGAATAGTCCTATTAGCAGTAATGACACTGAGTTCATGGGAGGAGCCAATCTTAACTTGCCCTTCCAAACTGAACAAGAGGACTGGCTTTATATACCAAGACCTCAATGGTGGTTTACTCCAGCACCTCCTATGTGTGGTACCAAATGTAAGAGTTACCTTAATACGGGGACCGAGTGGCCATTTTGCTGTGGGTCAGGGGGAAAGCTCCATGCACTGACAACCCCCACCCACCTGCAGACCAGGAATGTCCTGTGCCATTTGAAAACAGCCAATCATGAAGCTCCAGCTTCCCTCACCCCGACAAAGGAGGCAACCAATCCCACCCTGCCATGGCCCAAAAATGCCCTTACTTGGTAATCTGCCCTCGAGACCAAATCTGGAACTCTTTCGCCCATAAAACACCTTGCCCTCCCATACTGGGCACAACTTCCCTGATTCAACCCCTACTCAAGTCACAGAACCTCGCCCCAGGGCCGCAGATCCCAATAAAGGCTTTCTTGGCTCCATAACTTGGTCTCTCTCTTTCCTCTCGTCTCTGCCTCCACATATTAAATCTTACACCAAACTTAGAAACTTATGTTTGTCTCAAACTAAAAATCAACTAGCTTTTACATGTACAGCCCCAAATCTCTACAAGGCCAGACAATTTTACCTTTTTCTCAGTTACAAACTTTGATATGCCTCAAAAAACAAATGTATCTCAGACTCCTAATGTTCTAGCTTACTCTAGTTTCAAGTATTCAGACCACCCCTGGAATAATATTCCTTGGACAATCTATTACGGAGAGACAGAGCATAATCGTGGCTAGGGCAAGAGGACTGTGATTGACAGGGTCCAAGAGGACATCTTGAAACAAAATAATTTAAATAAGACCATATCCTTTGACCAATCTAGTAGAGAGAACATTTTTTGGAAAGACAGAGGCTTATCAGGCCCTATAATTCCTGCACAAAAAGGGAAATTAAAAGGACCTTGGCTTGTTAATCTTTGGAAGTTAGACCTTGCCTTCTTCACTTTTACTGTTAGCCATGGTGAAATTTATGTAAATCAACATATTAACATAACTTGGGCCTCGTGCCTGCCATAAACAACTATCTGCCCAGCTCCAGGATTTTGCTTTGTATTGACCCAAACCCCTAACACTCCATATCTTCAAAACCCCCTTTTCTCTCACACACACGAGTTAATGTTCACGGCTTCACTGTCTCTTTATACATGTCCATCATGCTTTTAAGCCTTCTGGCCGTAATAAAAACAGAGCAAGGACCCCTACCCAGGGTTCTTGACTCCTCCTGGGTATTAGCCTCTCTCAAATTTTAACTCTGTGTCTGCTCTCTTGCTGGACAAGAGTGAACTCCAGCCCCAGAGTCTACAACATCTCCAGAATTTTACAGAAGATGGACATCAACAGTTTCATTTTGTGGACTATGGTTGTCACTTAGGAAAAAAATTGGAAGTTCTACTTCTTGTATTAATGCTGACTATTTCTGATCAACTCCCCTTCTGAAAACTACAACATGCTGGATAACATATATAAAAATGTCTTTTTAAAAATGTTCTTATGAGGAGCAAGATGGCGGAGAAGTAGGGAGCTCTGTAATCGCCCACCTGCCCACAACTATTAAACCAAGAAGGACTGGAGCCACAATACTCTGATCTGCAAGAGTGTGAGGAAAACACACAGAGTCCACATAGATGACAGCCTCATAGGTGCCTGAGTGAGTGCGAACTGAGGAAATAAAAACGGGCCAGGGCCTGAGGCTCTGAGGGGAGGGAGCCCCAGCCCAACACAGAGCCGAGAAGAGCTCCCAGAGTGCGGCACACAGCCAGAGAGGGCCACATGGAGCAGCGGCAAGGGGCCACGGAGGGCTGCAGAGAGCTGTTGAGCTAAGGGGAAGAGAATGACTGAAAATGCTCATAGAATGGTCTCTAGAGAAGAGGAAAATCTCGGCCCGGAACAGAGAGATACTATCATCCCATATATAACTGCTGGGCACAGGGAGAGAAATTCGTCCCCCTTAGCTGGCTTATTTTTCCTTGGGCTCAGCGACGCGCTGATTCCAGGCAGAGCCAGGAAAAAGATGCTCCCCAGTCCCCCTACTCAATCCCAGCAACCGTGGTCTGAGAAACGCTCCTGACGTCGCCATTCTCCCCACAACCACTAAGGCTGGGCCTCAGAGAGCAGCCCCCAAGACCTGACCTACCTACACCAAACCATCCCCATCCTCGCTGGAGAGCTGCTTTTTTCTTTTCCTTTCTTTTTTCCTTCTTTTACTTCTTTTCTCTCCCCCCAACACCCCCGCTGCTGCCCTGGAGTCTGGGGAAGACAAACATCAATGCACTGCCGTGATCAGATCAATTCTTGACATGCAGATATATTTTTCCTTACCTCATTCTTATCGCTCCCCTCCACAGGTTTTATGCTCTCAGACTGTCCTTTTTCTTTTGTTGTTTCTGTCGCCCCCCCTTCTTTTGTTCTTTCCTTTTCCTTTCTTTTCTTTTTTCTTTCCCCTTTAGGTTTACTTGTTTATTTGATTTGTCTGTGCGTTTGTGTGCTTTTTTCCCCCGTGTGTTTGTCTGTTTCCTTTCCAGGGCTACCTCAAGAAACAAGGCAAAGTACACATGGTGGAGAGTCTCAAATATCACTGAGTAGGGAAATAAAATAATTAAAGGCACAACTAAAGAAACTGAAAGACACCATTAGAAGAACACTTCCTGAAACGACAGGCCCTGGTCAATGAGCCTCCATTAATAGAGCAATACTAACAGGTGCACATGCACAATGAGCTTTTAAAACTGACAAGAGTGTGCCTGGGTGGCTCAGTCAGTTAAGTGTCCGACTTTGGCTCAGGTCATGATCTCAAAGTTTGTGGGTTTGAGCCCCGCGTTGGGCTCTGTGCTGAGAGCTCAGAGCCTGAAGCCTGCTTCAGATTCTGTGTCTCCCTGGCTCTCTGCCCCTCCCCCACTCATGCTCTGTTTCTCTCTGTATCAATAATAAAATAAACATTAAAAAAACTGACAAGAGATAGAAAACTAGCCAAAATAATGAAATGAAAGAACTCTCCTCTAAAGAAATTCCAGGAAGAAGTCACAGCCACAGAACTGCTCAAAACTGATATAAGCAACATTACTGAAAAAGAATTTAGAACAATTGTCATAAAATTGGTCGCTGGGCTTGAAAAAAGCATCAGAGAAGCTACTGATACAGAGACTAGGGACCTTCAAAATAGCTTTGATGAGTTAAAAAAAAAAAAAGCTATAAATGAGGTGCATAATAAAATGGAGGTGGCCACTGCACGGATTGAAGAGGCAGAGAGGAGGATAAGTGAATCAGAAGACACAGTTATAGCAAAAGAGGAAGCCCAAAAAAAAAAAAAAAAAAAAAAAAGAGAAATTGACACAGGACCACAAAAGGAGAATTTGAGACCTGAGTGATACAATCAAATGAAACAATATCCATGTCAGGAATTCCTGAAGAAGAAAAAATAGAAAAAGGTCCTGAAGGGGTGCTTGATCAAATTATACTGAGAACTTCCCCAATCTGGGGAAGGAAATAGACATTGAAATCCAAGAAGCACAGAGAACTCCCCTAAGACATAACTTAAATCAGCCTTCAGCATGACATATCATAGTAAAACTTGCAAAATATAGAGAATTCTTAAAGCAGGTAGAGATAAAAGGGCCCTAACATACAAAGGGAAACCTATCAGAGTAGTTACAGACCTATCTACTGAAACTTGGCAGGCCAGAAAGAAATGGCAGGAAATCTTCAATGTGATGAACAGAAAAAATATGCAGCCAAGAATTGATAAGAATGTGCTAATTGCAGGGGATTTTAATACTCCACTGACAGCAATGGATAGGTCAACTGGACAGAAAATCACTAAAGAAACAATGGACTTGAATGACACATTGGGACAGATGGAATTGATAGATCTATTTAGAACTCTGCATCCTGAAGCTAGGGAATCCACTTTCTTCTAGAATGCACATGGCACATTCTCCAAGATAGATCACATACTAGTGCATAAAGCTGCCCTCCATAAATATAAACGCACTGAGATCATACCATGCACACTTTCAGATCACAATGCTATGAAACTTGAAATCAATCGCAGGAAAAAGTCTGGAAAATCTCCAAAATGTGGAGGTTAAAAACAACTCTACTAAAGAATGATTGGGCCAATCAGGCAATTAGAAAAGAAATTATAAAATATATGGAAACAAACGAAAATAAAAATACAATCCAAACTCTCTGGGACACAGCAAAGGCAGTCCTAAGAGGAAAGCATATTGCAATCCAGGCCTATTTCAACAAACTAGAAAAAGTGCAAATTCAAAATCTAACAGAGCACCTAAAGGAACTAGAAAGGGAGCAGCAAGAGCACCCCAAACCCAGCAGAAGAAGAGAAATAATAAAGATCAGGGCAGAAATATATAATGTAGAATCCGAAAAAAAAAAAAAAAACAGTCAAGCAGATCAATGAAACCAAGAGTTGGTTTTTTGAAAAAATAAACAAAATTGATAAACCTCTAGCCAGGCTTTTCAGAAAGAAAAGAGAGCACCCAGATAGACAAAATCATGAATGAAAATGGGTGTATTAAAGCCAATCCCTCAGAAATATAAGCAATCATCAGAGATTTCTATGAACAATTATGTACAACAAACTGGACAACCTAGAAGAAATGGACAAATTCCTAAACACACATGCACTACCAAAATTCAAAAGAGAAGAGATAGAAAATCTGAACAGAACCATAACCAGTGAAGAAATCAAATCCATTATAAAAAATCTCCCAATAAATAAGAGCCTAGGGCCAGATGGCTTCCCAGGGCAACTCTACCAGACATTTAAAGCAGAATTAATACCCATCCTTCTCAAACTATTCCAAAATATAGAAATAAAAGGAAAACTTCCAAACTCATTCTACAAAGCCAGAATCACTTTGACTCCCAAACCAGACAGAGACCCAACAAAAAAAGAACTACAGGCCCATATCCTTAATGAATACAGATGCAAAAATACTCAACAAGACACTAGAAATTGAATTCAACAGCATATAAAAAGAATTATCCATCATGATCAAGTGGGGCTGATTCCTGGGTTACAGGGCTGGTTCAATATTCACAAATCCATCAATGTGATATATCACGTTAACAAAAGAAAAGATAAAAACCATATAATCCTGTAAATAGATGCAGAAAAAGCATTTGACAAAATACGGCATCCTTTCTTAATAAAAACCCTGGAGAAAGTCAGGATAGAAAGAACTTACTTAAACATTATAAAAGCCATTTATGAAAAGCCTACAGCTAGTATCATCCTCAACGGGGAAAAACTGAGAGCTTTCCCCCTGAGATCAGGAACACAACAGGGGTGTCCACTCTCACCATAGTGGGAAGTTTAACATAGTGCAGGAAGTTCTAGCATCAGCAATCATACAACAAAAGGAAATAAAAGGCATCAGAATTGGCAAAGATGAAGTCAAACTTTCACTTTTTGCAGATGACATGATACTCTACATGGAAAACGTGGCAGACTCTACCAGAAGCCTTCTAGACCTGATTCATGAACTCAGCAAAGTCACAGGGCACAAAATCTATGTAAAGAAATTGGTTGCATTTTTATACACCAAAAATGAAGCAACAAAAAGAGAAATCAAGAAACTGATCCCATTTACAATTGCATGAAAAACCATAAAATACCTAGGAATAAACCTAACCAAAGATGTCAAAGACCTGTACAATGAAAACTATAGAAAACTTATGAAAGAAATTGAAAAAGACACAAAGAAATGGAAAAACATTCCATGCTCATGGATTGGAAGAATAAACATTGTGAAAATGTCATTATTACCCAAAGCAATCTACACATTCAATGCAATCCCAATCAAAATTGCACCAGCATTATTCTCAAAACTAGAACTATCCTAAAATTCATATGGAACAAAAAAACCCCGAATAGCCAAACTAATATTGAAGAAGCAAACCAAAACGGGAGTCATCACAATCTCAGACTTTAGCCTCTGCTAAAAAGCTGTCATCATTCAGACAGTGTGGTATTGGCATAAAAACAGACACCTAGACCAACGGAATAGAGAACCCAGAACTGGACCCACAAATGTATGGCCAATTAATCTTTGACAAAGCAGGAAAGAGTATCCAATGGAAAAAAAAAGACTGCCTCCTTAGCAGGTGGTGCTGGGAGAACTGGACATCAACATGGAGAAGAATGAAACTAGACCACTTTCTTACACCATACACAAAAATAAACTCAAAATGGATGAAGGACTGAATGTGAGACAAGAAACCATCAAAACCCTAGAGGAGAAAGCAGGAAACAGCCTCCTTGACCTCAATCGAAGCAATTTCCTACTCGAAACATCCTCAAAGGCAAGGGAATCATGAGCAAAAATGAACTATTGGGACCTCATCAAGATAAAAAGCTTCTGCATGACAATTAATAGGCAATCAACAGAATGGGAAAAGATGCATGAAACATGAAACAATACTCAGCGTCACTCATCATCAGGAAAATACAAATCAAATCCACACTGAGATACCACCTTATGCCAGTCAGAATGGCTAAAATGAACAAATCAAGAGACTACAGATGCTGGTGAGGATGTGGAGAAATGGGCACCCTCCTACACTGTTGGTGGGAATGTAAACTCGTGCAGCCGCTCTGGAAAACAGGTGGAGGTTCCTCAAAAAACTATCAATAGAACTCCCCTATGACCCAGTAAGAGTACTGCTGGGGATCCACCCAAAGGATGCAGAAGTGCTGATGCATAGGAGCACATGTACCCCAATGTTCACAGCAGCAATGTCAACAATAGCCAAATCATGGAAAGAGCCTAAATGTCCATCACCTGATAAATGGATCAAGAAGATGTGGTTTATCTATACAATGGAATACTACATGGCAATGAGAAAGAATGAAATCTGGCCATTCGTAGCAATGTGGATGGACCTCGAGGGTGTTATGCTAAGTGAAATAAGTAAGTCAGGCAGAGAAGGACAGATACCATATGTTTGCACTCATAGGTCTAACAGGAGAAACTTAACAGAGGACCATGGGGGAAAAAGAGGGAGAAGGAGGGAGGCAAATCATAAGAGAGTCCTGAATACTGAAAACAAACTGAGGGCTGAAGGGGGAGGGGAAATGGGGGAGGCAGGGTGATGGTTATGGAGGAGGGCACTTGTGACGAAGAGCACTGGGGGTTATATGGAAACCAACTTGGCAATAAACTATAAATTAAAAAGAAAGAAGGACTTGAGGGAGAAAAATGTTCTTATGGCATAATGGAAAAGTAAAGAAAACTTAGATGCCAAAAATGAATAATAGTGGGACCCTCCTAGACCGCAGAGCCCTGCAGCCAGCTTTTGTCCTGAAGACACTAATCTAACACAGATGGACTTGAGCTTTGGTTTTCACAGCATTGAAGTCTCAGGGGATAGGAGACAAAGTCCAGAGCCTGCCCAAGGTGCGAAGCCCAACAGAAGATGCACCATGCATAAAGCTGGACCCTGTAGGGCCATACCCTTTCTGCAAGGATAAATTACAAATAGCCAGACCTCTCCTCAAGGAGACTGAAGGGGGAATGCCTTTTTCAAGTCTTGGTACAATATGGGGGAGGTTGAGGGAAGTCCTGAGTGAATCAGGAAGTTCAACTTCACGTTGGTTAGCAAGTGGACTCACAACAACAAGGTGGCTCAGAAACCTGAAGCTAATAATTTGATTTAAAGTGGTTCATGGGCTCATAAGTGCTCCCAGTCAACTGCCAGGAGTAAACAAACTCTCTGGAGGAACCCACTTTCAACTCAGGTAGTATAAATTCAATATACACACAGGAACAAGACAGCATAAGCAAGAACCAGCAGAAACAAGTCACAGAAGGAGACACACAAAGACTTCAGATAAGACAGTTACTAGAATATAAAATGCTTAATGTGTTTAAAGACATAAAAGGTCTAAAAATACCAATATGTAAATGGAGTTCTTGAACCTAATGCAAATGCGCGCGCATGCGCATGTGTGTGTGTGCGTGTGTGTGTGTGTGTTGTGTTGTGTTATGCCCACACATCCAAGCAGTTCTCCAACACCACCTGGGTGTCCCACAGTTCAACTTGATTCTGACACTACCCAGAGATAGCACCAGATTCCACAACATAAAGGTTCGGTCTTACAAGACTGCTCCCAACCCCACTTGTCAGTCACAAGTCCAGGTTACCACCTGTGCTTCTGACCCACAGGCTACAGACTGGAGGTTGCCAAGGCCCCCTCCTTAGGTTCGATTAATTTGCTAGTGCAGCTCACAAAACTCAGAGGAGTATCTTACTTACTACAAAAGTACATAACTCAGGAAGAGACACACAGGGCAAGCTATGGGAAAAGGCACAGAGCTTCCATACCATCTCCAGGCAAGCCACTCTCGCTGAATCTC
This sequence comes from Mungos mungo, assembly GCA_004023785.1. Lineage (NCBI taxonomy): Eukaryota > Metazoa > Chordata > Mammalia > Carnivora > Herpestidae > Mungos > Mungos mungo. The sequence goes on from PISW01015822.1 coordinate 13,865, forward strand.
CACACCTTCCACCAACCCAGAAGTCCTATCTATGCAGGCTTCAGGGAAAACCAGCACAAATAAATGGGATATCTTCAAATTAGAAGCCCTCCTCTAAAAAAAATCATTAGCATTCAGAGCCCAACATACAGTTGAATAGGTTGTTCCCTATGCAATGGTACCCAGAAAAGGGGCAAGGACCCCTTGAAACGAGATCTTTTCTCCAGTATTCCAGTATTAGCTGGCACAAATGCTTTGCCCAGAGCTACTTAATACTCCAAGCAGACTGCTCTATTTTACTTCCTACTCAAGGCCAGAAATCCTCTGCTCAGGTAGTCACTGACATTTACTTCTAAACTGCAGAAACTGATAGCCAGGAGCAATCTGAGAAAACATTGCATTATCTGCAATTTTTAAAGAAATATAAACTAAGTTCCAAAGGGAGGGGGGCCAAGGTCAGAAAGCCAGCTAAGAGTGGAGCCCGGACCATGCTCCAGGCCAGGCCAAGCCTCCTTGCATGTTTCTGTGTTAGAACTTCATTATAAATACGAGCATCTGTAACAATAGGATGCCAACCGTCCTGGTTTGGCCAAGACTCAGGGATGTGAGGCTTCTAGTTTCAAAACCAGGACAGTCTCAGATCAGAACAAGCTGGCCACTCTATGTGACAATTTACAGGTTCACCTTAATTCCACTCTTGGTCATCTTGCTAACAGACTTAAAGTCTGAAATAATGAAAGCCACCAGGTAGGTGCTCATCTTCACAGTGACATCAAAATGGTCTTCTATGAGTCCTTTGGAAACAGTCACAGATTTAACCTAAAATCAGAATAAAATTAGCAAATAATCCAATTATCCAATGCACTGAATATAGTTTATAAAGAGAAATCTCCTCACCACCAGATATAATATTGAAAGTATATAGCACAATATTTATATAATTATTTTAAAGTTTCTCTAATATATGATTGTAATTTAGATATTAAAATGATCCTACTCAGTTTTTTTAATGAGATATAATTCACATACCATAAAATCCACCATTTTGAAGTATACAGTTCAGTGGTTTTTTATTATATTTATGGAGCTGTGCAACTTTCATCACTAGATATCTTGTAAATCCCCAGATGGTAACAAACTAACTCATATTTGGTACATGAGGATTAATAATATGAATGGGACAAAGCAAAACTGAGATTGGTGGTTTTGCTAAGAGGAAGGCCACCTGACCATAAGTACAAACTTGAGAATTATCTAGAAACACAAGGTCTAATTTGTTTTCTACAGTGGGCAAAAATTTAACCATGTACAGCTGAAATAGAGCCTCTATCTTCCTAAAAAACTGAAAGTAACTCGTGTCTGGGCCTGACGTGGCAAAGCTTACTCCAAACTCTGATTTGCTTCACTGGAATCAGCTTTAGGTGCAATCAGGGAGCTGCCTTGCAGTGGGGTGGGGGTGATGGCGGTCTAGTCTAAGAGGTCTGCTCCCAAAAAGGAAAGGCTAATACCTCAGGAAACACACATCACTGGGGTACAAACCTGGAGAATGAGAGGAGAACGAGCCTGGGAAATTCCATGTTAG
>PISW01015823.1:0-15415 GCA_004023785.1 Mungos mungo
ATTCAGTGGACTGTGAAAAGGTATCACATCATGTACTCCAAAAGTGTCTCAATTCTGATCTCTGTAAGCAATCTTAATTTTGGAAACTTTTCCAAATATTTTAATCATGTATTATATCACACATTTATGTTGTCATCTTAAAAAGCACATACATAATGTGACAAGCTGAGAAACAAATTCATGCAAATGGTTTCTAATATTCTGTTATGGCTCCTGATTTTTCATTGTGAATTAACAAATGCTTTACGTTAACTCAGTGGAGACTCATGGGGGCTCTGAAGACCACCGGAAGGGACATTTTTCAGTAGGGGATTTGCTACGCCACTGGAAACATGGCCTGCCTCTCTCCTGATTCCACTCAACCTCTCTCCACTGCATTATCCTGTTATATAGTCCCCTTCCTAGATTTTTTTTGCTTCTGTACCTTTCAGCTTCACCTGACAGCAGTGAGCTCCCTGCAGTTTGTGTTTCTCCCTGCAGTTTTCCTGCTCGTTCTTATCTCTTTGTATTTTCCTTGGCCTTATTAACCAGCTATGTGTATTTTCCTCAGAGTGTTTACTGCATCACAAGCAACGGTCTAGGCTTTGACACATTAGCTAGAGCAATACAAAACACCTGCTCCTTATAGAGTTTACGTATAGTGGTGGGGTCAGGAGGACAGACACTAAATAAGTACATAATATGTCAGGTGGTGATAAAGGAGAAGGTGATGGTCGTTCAGTGAGAGAGTGGTGCCATTAATCACCAGCATCCACTCAACATCTAGTTTTGACCTTCTCCTTGCCTTCTCTATATTCCCAGACTTAGGACTTTCATTTGCTCACATAGGACCCCGTAAGGCCGATTTCTAAATTTATGTCTATATCTATTCCTTTCTGCTTTGGATTTTACGTTATTCTCAAGGGTCATTTCATTCTTCTGGTTGATTTTATCTAAAATAGTCATTGTATAGTGGTTTTCCCATAGGAAATTCTGATGAGTCCTGAGAACAATGCTACAAGGAAGTTATTATGTTTATACTTTTGTGTATTTGGATATGGGACAGGCCAAATAATCTAGGGTAATATACTGCATGTTTTAGTTTTCATTCAGGTGTTTGCCATTATTTAGACTTGGGGTAGTCATCTAATCCTATTCCAGCTCTCAGCCCTGTTACTTTAGTTCTTCCCTATACAAACAGCCGGGGAAGGAATTCCCCATAGTTCTTCTCAATAGATTTATTAATCCCCAACCAGGCAAATTCAAGAAATAAATACCATGGTAGCTTTGAAGCTGTTATAAATTTCAGCTTCCCGTTTATCATAGTCCAGTTTTTATAGTCAACCTGAGCATAGATATTTGGGCACATCCTGATGCTCACTTTTGCTCTGTTGAATCATTTCCAGAGCTGAAAGTGCTTGCTTCTGGGAACAACTTGGGTGGAATGAACAAAAGTGTTATGAGTCAAAAGTGAAGCCATTTTGTTTCCATTTAAGGATGGCAACCATAAAATAGTTTATTTCTCTATTTACTGGTTATGACTGTAGAAATTCACACTTTTCTCTGCTTCTTCTCACTACTTTCCCACTTCTAGGATGGCTTAGAAGGGAAAGCTACCATTGCCTAATTCTATTTTTGTTTTGCCATATGGCCCTACAGGACTGTGGGAAAAGGGTTCAGGCTGGCCCATGAGTGTAGTCCTACAAATCAAGGCTAGCACACTGAACTAAGCCGGGCCCTAAAACATTTTTCTTCCTAGGTGATAATATTAAAATATCAGTTGAGAAAAAAAAAAAAAAACAAATGTCAGCTGTGAAATGAATACCCCTGTGGTGGCCAGGGATTTTGCTGTTTGATTCCAATTAGAGGTAATGAGAATCATGAGGATTCTTGCTATTCCTCTCCTTACCATAGGTGTTATTTTTGCAATTAAAGCACTATGTGGGTCTCTGTAGGGTTTTTATTTAATTGGCAAACATGGTATGACATATGTCAAATTTCATCAATTCTTAGACCTTTCCATGAAAAATTGCTTTCAATTTGCTGATGTTTAACATCTATATCCCAAGGTTCCCATTCCAAACATCACTGCAAATTGGTTTCTATTGCTTCACTGTCAATGGCTCATAGCCTCACAAATAGATTTATGAAGGGCACCCATTAAGTAACAGCTTAGGAATAGTTAGAACAATTTCAGAACTTTTTTTACTTGCCTTTTTTTTTTCTAATGCCAAAAGTTATATACGCACCAGTCTTGTCTACATGAAAGCTGTGAGTGTAGTTGAACACATCTGGAAGTAAAATTCATTCAAACATTATTTTTACTGATTATTAACATTTCTCTTTTGCACGTTATCTCCGAATATTTATTCAAGGTGACACTTGACTAAACCTTGGTTACCTTAGGGAGAAGAAAATGTTGATGGATACCGTAGCGCCCTCATCCTCCTCTTACTCATGCATCTAGGGGTTTGTGTGTGCAAATGTACAACGGGCCCCATTTCCCCCTAAGCCCACAAGGGGGCACTAGTTTAACACCTTCTTGAATACACCACTGAGTGGGGTAAGCTTGCCAGGGAGTAGCGAAAGCTAGAGAAAAGAACTCGTCCCACCCAATTTGAAAGTACTATATGGCAATGAGAAAGAATGACATATGGCCATTTGTAGGAAAGTGGATGGACCTTGAGGGTGTCACGCTAAGCGAAATAAGTCAGGCAGAGAAGGATAGATACCATATGTTTGCACTCATAGGTCTAACAGGAGAGACCTGGCAGGGGACCATGGGGAGAGGAAGGGGGAAAGAGAGCGGGGAAGAGTGAGGGACACAGATCAAGGGAGACTACTGAATACTGAAGATGAACCATGGACTGAAAGGGGAGGGGGAGGGAGGGGGTGATGGTCATGGTGGGGGGCACTAGTGGGGAGAAGCACTGGGTGTTATATGGAAACCAATTTGACAATAAACTATTATAAAAAAAAAAAAGAAAGTAGCATGGGAAAGAAGAAGCTGTGTGGAAATCTGCAATGTCTAGGGACTCATAACCCTTAGAGACAAGGAATAAAGTTTATAAGCCATCTGGGGTAAGGTCTGCCCTTTACAGCCTTTGGCCCCTCAGTGTTAGAATCTATGTCTCATCCATCACGGCAGGGCTCGCTGTCTAACTCCAGGGAAAAGAGGCCCCTCCCCTTTCTTAAAGACTAACCTCTATCTATTCTCATCATCACAGGGGCCATGTTCTCACTCCCTCCTCTTCCTCTTTCACCATCTTCAGTCACCTCTTCCTCTCTGAAATCCTTTGCTCTTGTATCCTACATTTCCAAGTTTATTCCCATCTTGAAAAATCTCTTAAACCTGAAGCTCCATCTAGCAACTAGTTTAGTCTTTTCTTATCATTATCAGATTTCTTTTTTTAAAAATAGCTTATTGTCAAATTGGTTTCCATATGACACCCAGTGCTCTTCCTCACAAGTGCCCTTCTCCGTTACCACCGCCTCTTTTCCCCCTCCCCCTCCCCTTCAACCCTCAGTTCATTTTCAGTATTCAATAGTCTCTCAGGTTTTGCGTCCCTCTCTCTCCCCAACTCTCTTTCCCTCTTCCCCTCCCCCTGGTTCTCCATTAGGTTTCTCCTGGTCTCCTGTTAGACCTATGAGTGCAAACATATGGTATCTGTCCTTCTCCACCTGACTTATTTCGCTTAGCATGACACCCTCAAGGTCCATCCACTTTACTACAAATGGCCATATTTCATTCTTTCTCATTGCCATGTACTACTCCATTGTATATATATATATACCACATCTTCTTGATCCATTCGTCAGGTGATGGACATTTAGGCTCTTTCCATGATTTGGCTATTGTTGACAGTGCTGCTATGAACATTGGGGTACATGTGCCCCTATGTGTCAGCAGTTCTGTATCCCTTGGATAGATGCCTAGCAGCACTATTGCTGGGTCATAGGGGAGTTCTACAGATAGATTTTTGAGGAACCTCCACACTGTTTTCCAGAGCGACTGCACCAGTTTACATTCCCACCAACAGTGTAGGAGGGTGCCCGTCTCTCCACACCCTTGCTAGAATCTGTAGTCTCTTGATTTGTTCATTTTAGCCACTCTGACTGGCGTGAGGTGGTATCTCAGTGTGGTTTTGATTTGCGTTTCCCTGATGATGAGTGATGTTGAGCATCGTTTCATGTGCCTGTAGGCCATCTGGATGTCCTCTTTGGAGAAGTGTCTGTTTATGGCTTCTGCCCATTTCTTCACTGGGTTGTTTGTTTTTTGGGTGTGGAGTTTGGTGAGTTCTTTGTAGATTTTGGATACTAGCCCTTTATCTAATGTGTCATTTGCAACTATCTTTCCCATTCTGTCAGTTGCCTATTAGTTTTCTTGATTGTTTCCTTTGCAGTGCAGAAGCTTTTTATCTTGATGAGGTCCCAAGAGTTCAGTTTTGCTTTCACTTCCCTTGCCTTTGGGGATGTATCGAGTAGGAAATTGCTGTGGTTGAGGTCAAGGAAGTTGTTTCCTACTTTCTCCTTGAGGGTTTCCTGTCTCACATTCAGGTCCTTCAGCCATTTTGAGTTAATTTTTGTGTATGGTGTAAGAAAATGGTCTAGTTTCATTCTTCTGCATATTGCTGTCCAGTTGTCCCAGCACCACCTGCTAAAGAGGCAGTCTTTCTTAAAAGAGTGGTTATCTAAATGTCCCATTAATGTATTATTGACCTAAGAGAAGATAAAGTAGTTGCTAGATGTGGTAACTCTTTTGCTAAAATAGCTCTTTCTAAAGTCAACAATTAACTTCCTTTAACAGTAAATGTTTGTCATCATCTGCTTCTAAAAAGTCTCTTTTCCTTTTCCTTCTGGGCTCTAAATATTTTTAGTTTTCTTTCTACTTCCCTGAGGCCTTCCCAAGTTTTTACCTGGGTTGTTTTTCCTTTTAACCACACCAGTTCAAAACCTTGTTGTTGTTGTTGTTGTTTTGGTTGTTGCTGTTTTACTTTTATTCTAGTCAATTTAAAAAAGTGTACCTGCAGTGAAATTAACTGCTTTTTTGGGGGTGTGTGTGTGTGTAAAGTTCTATGAGTTTAGATATATAGTTTAGGCATACAGGTATATAGAAGTCACCACAATCAAGATGCAGAAATGTTTCATCACCTCCCAAATTTCCTCCTGCAGCTTCTTTGTAATTAACCCCTTCTCCACCCCAGTCCCTCAGCAACCACCCATTTATTCTGTTCCTAAAGTTTTACCTTTTCCAGAATGTCATATAAAAAGAACCATATAGTATGCAGTTTTTGAATATAACTTTCTTCATTTAGCATACTACACTTATGTTTCATGTAATCCACATTGCTTTATCTATCAGATTTTTTCTTTTTTTTCCATTTATTTATTTATTTTTTAACATATGCAATTATTTTCCATCATTTACACTCCAGTAGTTACAATTACACTCCAAACAGAAAAGCAAAGTAAAAAATCAAAAGTTTTTCTTTTCTGTTGCCGAGTAGTATTCCATTGCCTGGACAAACCATAATTTATTTACCAGTTGAAGGGCATTTGGGGCCTTTCCAGTTTCTTGTGTGTTGTTATGAATAAAGACACTCAAAACATTCACGTACAAGGTATTGTATGTCTACATACATTTTCATTTCTCTTGTGTTCGTATTTCTGAATCAGGTTGTAAGTATATGTTTAATTTTATATGAAACTGCTAAGCTCTTTTTCAAATGCGTATGTACCTCTTTGCATTCCGACCAGCAAAGTATGAGAGATTCAGTTGTCCCCGAATCTCTCTTTCTCACTTGATATTGTTGGGCTTCTTAATTTTTAGCCATTTTAATAGGTCTGTAATTACATCCCACGATGGTTTAAATTTGCATTCCTCTAATTACTAATGATGTGGAGCATCTTTTCATGCGGGGATTATGTGTGACCACATCATTTTCTTTCGTGAAGTGTCCGTTCAGATCTTTTGTTCATTTGTGAAAATTGGGTTGTTTATATTTATAGTGTCAAGTTTTAAGAGTTCCTTTTTATATATACTACATAAAGTTCTCTGTTGGATATATGATTTGCAAATATTTTCTCCCAGTCTGTGGTTTTTCTTTTTATTCTCTCAATGGTAGCTTTTACACAAGTTTTAAATTTGGAGTTTTTTACATTTGGAGTTTAAAGTCTGATTTATCAGTTTGTGTGTGTGTGTGTGTGTGTGTGTGTGTATGTGTGTGTAGATTGTGCCTTGGTGACATATTTAAGAAATCTTTCCCTCAACAAGGCAACCAACATTTTCTCCTATATTTTAATCTGGAAGTTTTAGTTTTTTTGGTTTTGGACTTTATATGTTTAATTTAAAAAATCTTTTTAATGTTTTATTTATTTTTGAGAGAGAGAGAGAGAGAGACAGTGTGAGCAGGAGAGGGTCAGAGAGAGAGGGAGACACTGAATCAGAAGATAGGCTCCAGGCTCTGAGCTATCAGCACAGAGCCCGACGCGGGGCTTGAATCCAGGAACTGTGAGATCATGACCTGAGCCGAAATCAGACGCTTAACCGACTGAGCCACCCAGGCGCCCCTGGACTTTATATGTTTAAGTCCATCATACATTTTAAATTAATTTTTATGTATGGATTGAAGTTCATATTTTTTACATATAAAAATCCAAATCGTCCCAGCACCATTTGTGGAAAAGGCTATTTTTTCCCCATTTGTACCTTTAGCAAAAACCCATTTGCCAAAATGTACCATTTATATGTATATCTGTTTCTAAGTTCTTTCTTTGTGTGGCATAATGCTATATGTCTTTTTGACAACACTGTCTTGATTACTGCAGCTTTAGTCATTCTTGAAATCAGGTTATCCTCCAACTTTGTTTTTATTTTTAAGATTATTTTGGCTATTCCTGTGTGTGTCTGTGTGTGTGTGTGTGTGTGTGTGTGTTGCCTTTCAAAAAAGTTTTCTGAATCAGGGTTGTCAATATCTAAAGAAAACCCTGCTGGGGTATTTATTGGGACTACATTGAATCCAGAGATCAGTTTAGGGGAAAATGACATCCTAACGATATTGGGCCTTTCAATAAATGACCATGATGTATCTCTCCATTTATTTTGATCTTTGTTTTCCTTCATCAATGTTTTGTGATTGTTCAGCATGTGGATCCTGCACATATTTTGTTAGACTTTCCCCCTAAATGTTTCATGATTCTTGATGCTGTTGTAAATGGCACTACTTTCTGGGTTCGTTTTTGAGGCTCATTTCTTCAAACTGTGTATCTGGTTTCACTATACTCTCTCTGATGCCTGCCCCTTTTCCTCCAGTTAACACTGGGTTATTCTGACGGTCTCTGTCATTGCCTTCTGTGTCTCCAGTTAGTATACTCGCTATGTCATTCTCAGCCAGTTTCCTAAATCTCAACTTTCCTCCTGTTACTCAGATGAAAAAATCTTTGTGTATAACCTCTGCAGAACAGTATTCAAGAGAGTCCTTGCAAACGTTTTCTCTTACTCCATGACAGAAAATTCTGAATGATCTGAATTCATCTACTCATTACATATCTTGTTTGACTTCTGGAAGTTAGAGATCTAATGGGACGGGGGTGGGGTGGGAAGAGTAATAGTTGAACAATAGTAACAACAAGAACAAACATGTGGGGTCTTGAAATATACTATATGGCTTGCCAAGTAGCTGTGAGGAAGACTTGATGTCCCAGTTAACAAGAGAAGCTATAAGACACTGAACATTGATCCTGTTCTAAGCTATGTGCTAATCACTTTCATGTATTATCTCAATTCATCTTCACGATAGCCTCTGAGAATGTGGTAGATATCTTATTTTCCATATTTTACTAATGAAGAAACTAAAACTTTGAAAAGTTAAGTAGTCAGCTTAAGGTCATTAACTAGTAAATGGCAGAGTTGAAACTGATGCCTGGCCTGACTCCAGGGCCTATGTTTAACTTTGCCACAGTGTTGTGTGGCAATCATTAGGTGGCAAATGCTCATCAACGATAAGGCAAATGCTCAGTGAATTCAGCCATCATCGAGATGAGTTTTCAGCTCTTTTGGAACATTCCTAATGCTACTGATTGATATCCCAAGAATTATTCTTTTTACCTTTTTCAGTTTCTTCTCTTTCTTTACTACATTAGAGCATCTTTAGAGACTGGACGGTTATGCTAAGTACTGTACAGGTTAACAATAGCAGTATTTTTTCCAGTGCATCTGGTTCATCATGGGTGCTGTCCCTGCTAGAGAGAACCACTCATATTCTGTAAGCTCAAGCCTTCCTGTGAACTAGGAAATGGGTTTCTGGGAACTGTGGCCATAAAAAGTAAAGGATGTCAAGCACATCATTCACATTGAAGAGATTGCTCATGATATTTGTAAGTTCTATTGAGAAAGTCATTGCGAGCCACGGATTACCCTTCGCAGCACCTGGTCCAGTGTGTGAAACATAGAAGGGGTTCAGAAACTATTGTACTAAGTTGAATTGACATTAATATTGACCATATGAGTATCATAAGTGTACATATACATGGTGTTAGGTCTTTTCAGAGCACCCAAGGCAACAATCAATGACTCTTCAGTTGAAAAAGGAAGATTGGTCACGTGAAGTAACAACATGAATTTACCTGCTCAACTGAAGACTAAACCAATCTAAGAATTCAAATAAATGTGGTTGGAATCAGGTTTGATAAATAGAAATCTTAGTAACTATCATCAGAAAGTAGAGAATATTTGGTGTCTAGAATATTTTATTTTGTGCTGATAAGAAAACAGCAATCCTGGTACACCTGGGTGGCTCAGTTGGTTGGATGTCCAACTTTGGCTGAGGTCATGATCTCACAGTTCATGGGTTTGAATCCCGCACTGGGCTTTGTGCTGACAGCTCGGAGCCTGGAGTCTGCTTTAGCTTCTGTGTCTCCTTCTCTCTCTGTCCCTCCTCCAACCCAGACTCCCTCCCTCCCTCTCTCTTTCTCTTTCTCTCTCTCTCTCAAAAATAAATAAACATTAAAAAAAATCCCCTTCCTAAGAATGGAAGTTTTTGTCTCCATCTTATTTACACATCATGGAAAAAAATTTAGTTTTTTTCTTTGTACTGTATATGAACTTAAATGGTTTCATTCAAAATATTTCATCAAACAATTTGCCATTTACCCAAAAATGTAGGTGGAGGGAGGTTGATCTGCCCATAAAATACAAATTCACATTTCTTCCCTTCACTGTCAGTAAAGGACTATTTTTTGGTAGATACTTACGCACTCTTGAAAGAAAACATATTAACACATATAGAAAGTAAGAACATTGAAAATCAGTTTTAATTCTCATTTATCTCCACTTTAGAGTTCCATTAAGTCTATGAATTGGCTCAGCAAACTGTATCAAGTTATTCCTGTTTGGTAGATAATCAGCCTACCTGGGAGATGGCCTTCTCCATGGGGCCATTTGTCTGATCAGATATCAAATAGCTTGTTGATTATTCTGACTTCAAAGGCTACTGGCACCGAGACCTTCAAGGTGGTCTGTAATGCCCTGAGTGTTGAGGCCACCTGTCAATGTAGCCTCCAAATTAAAGAGAATCTGTTGGGAAATGAAGGGTAAACTTCCTCTTCTTCAGATTAGCCTGATTAACCTTGAGCAATTTTACTTTTTCAACACCAGTTAGTATGGAGAAAATATCACCAAGGCATTTCCAGTTCCCTTTATTTTTGGGATAGATGCATTTTCTTATGTAAAAAATTAATATCCATTTACAGGGTTGCAGAATCTTAGGAAAACAATCTTTTATTTTTCTTTAGTTCCTGAAAATATTTATATTAACGGAAAGTAATCATATGAGTTTTAGAGATAGATTTTAAAGAGAAAAAATCGCAAACCCTTGTCAGATACTTTTTTTTTTGCTTCATAGTAAGTCAGATACTTTTTTTTTTGGCTTCATAGTAAGTATTGTCTTGTTTTCCACTCTTATTTATCAGATAATACTTTCTTAATATAAAAAGGATATAGCCTTGTTATAAAATATAAGACTTAAGGGAAACTATTAAATTCTACACTTTTAAGCCCTTTAATCAAGTAAAAAATACAACTAATTAATCAAAGTGATAAAAAGGGAACAAGTCCCTAATGAATTAAAATAATTTATATGGTTTGAGCATTTCATATAAACTGTCATCTGATTGTTTCTCATTGCTTTATTAATTTTTCATATAAATTAACCTATAGAAACTCCATTTTCTTAAGTACATATGGCTTCTAGATAAACCTAATGACAAAACTGAGGTTTGGGCACTTTATTTTCAAGCATTTGGAAGAAAGGAAATAATTTATTTAGACTCTGAAACTCTGCAACATTGTCAGAAGTTAAGCTTAATGAGAAATCAATATTTTAAAGCAACTCCTCACCATCCAATTTTAGATATAGCCTCAGTAGTACAGAATTAAGTTAGTTTTTTAAAAGTTGTACTGTGAGCTGAAACGAAGTAGAAATGGACACTTTTAAACATTTGATACCGGTTTCCATCATGTCAGCCATTTGATGTTTCAATGGTTGCTATTCTCTCCTCTTTTATTAAGTTTCAGAATAACTATGAAATGTGGCCTGGGTTGTAACATTTTAGGAAACCAAAATGATATTGCTTGTAGCTTTATGGATTTATGCTTATCATTAAATTGTAGGGGTTTTTTTTTTGTTTTTTGAGAGAGAGAGAGAGAGGTGCATATACATGCACGCGTGAGAAAGGCAGAGGGAGAGGGAGAGAAGAGAGAGAATCCCAAGCAGGAATCTGTGCTGCCAGCGTGAAGCTCCACACAAGGCTGGGACTCACAAACTGTGAGGTCATTACCTGAGCTGAAATCAAGAATCGGTTGCTTAACAGACTAAGCCAGCCAGGCACCTTTATGCTTATCATTAAACAAATGGATGACAGGCATTAAGGAGGGCACTTTTTGAGAGGAGCACTGGGTGTCCTATGTAAGAGATGAACCACGGGGTTCTACTCCTGAAGCTAAGAATACACTGTGTGTTATCTAACTTGAACTTAAATTTTTAAAAAAACATAAAAAAGAAATAAAACCCTTTTTATTTTGAAATAATTTTAGACTTGGAGAAACGTTGCAAAAATAGTCCCGAGTTTCCATATACCCTTCATTCAGCTTCCTGTAGCTTTGCCTAATGTTAACATCTGGTATACTATGGTACAGTTATCAAAATTAGAAGTTAGCTTTCGTGCAATACCATTAACTAACCTACAGACTTTGTTCAGATTTCATGAGATTTTCCCAGAGTGTCTTTTTCTGTTCCAGTATTCAATCAAGAGTCTAATGTTATATTTAGTTATCATGGTATCTTAGCTTTTTTTTTTTTTTTGAGGTAACTTTTAAAATGAAATCTCAAAACACTTCTCCATGGTAACTTTCTTTCCTTCATTGTTGTGTTTTAACTTTGGTTCATTTTTATTGTTACCATTTAGAGAATTTTTGGAGAAAAATCTGTAATCATTTTCTTTGTGTAATATACTCAGCCCTCATCTTTGTTTTGAAGAAAGTAAATATGACAGATATTTATAGTGCTTTAAATTAGTAAATATAGTTGAATACTACTTAGTCTTAGGCATGCAGACCTGGTCACTGGGCTAGACAACATGAAATTCCCAGAGTTTTGAAATATCTCGTCAAATAATAAAGTTAAGACACATCTAAAAATAACCTAGTAGAAAATTGAATCAGCAGCAGAGCATTCAAGCATGTCAACCTTAGCTCAGTAGAGACCATAAAAGGAACTCATTTAAAAAAAAATGCCCTTTTGTTTTAAGGATTTCAGAGAGACAGAATGTATTTCATTCTTTAAGATATTACAGTTATAAATTTGTTGACTTAAAAAAATTTTTTAACACATTTATTTTTGAGAGAAGGAGAGATACACAGTGTGAGCAGAGCAGGGAGGGGCAGAGAGAGAGGAAGACAGAATCTGAAGCAGGCTCCAGGCTCTGAGCTGTCCACACAGAGCCTGACATGGGCTTGAACTCACAGACCACGAGATCATGACCTGAAATGAAGTTGGACACTTAACTGACTGAGTTTCCCAGGCATCCCTAAATTTGTTGACTTTTAACTTCTATTTATAGCTACTAGTTTTCTACTACTTCGTTATAAACTTCGTTAACTGCAATATTTTCTTTTGAATAAAATAAAAAATCGTTGGATTATTCTTCTTCAGAGGCTATTGATAAGACATTGCAACTTTATTTATAAAGTCATTAATTGGATAAAACTTAAATGTCTAAAAAAATGTGATTGGTAGAGCATATTGTGGTACAGAAATATCTACTGATGATATTGTAGAAGAACATCTAATGACATTGAGAAACAACGTGTAGAATATGAGTCCAGACTTTTAGGAAAAAATATAAAACATGGTATGTGTAGAAAAAATTAAAAATGCATATACCAAAATGTTAATCTCTGGATGATGAGATTTGAGGTAGAATTTCTTTTAACTTTTAGTGTTTTCTGTAATAAAAGTATTTCAAAAATAATTTCATATTTCTTTTGGTTTGAGAAAAAGGTTATCAAAAATTCTGAACTGAAAATGTCTGTTGTTCTTAGTATATGTTTACCTCTAACTTATAACTTTGTAACTAAAAGATTTTTTTTGGCAGCATGAAACACTTGGAGATATAGATGTTGGTTTAGGTTTTGAAATATTAATTAACGTATCTGAGAAGGGAGAGACAATAGAATTTTAATGTTCAAGCATGCATTTTTGGTTTATTACATAATTAGCATTTTTCTTATTACTTTTTGCTCACATTTATTTTTTATGATTTTTTAATAAAACTATATTAAGATCTGTTATTCAGTGTGGAGTTAAATATTTTTCATAACTAAGGATTTGTGTCAATATCATCTTAAACCACCATTATCAATAGGATAGTCAGAGGTACCTTTACTGTTACCTACTATATGGTAAATTTTACATGTATTATTCCAGTTCATCTTTGAATTATCTGATGAAAGAAGCATTGATGTCATAGCCATGGTAGAGACAAGAAAATAGAGACACAGATGGTTAAGCAACTTGTCCAAGGTTTCTCACTTGGAAAGAAGGGATATTAGCAGTCTATGCTCTGAACCATAATACTATATTCCTTCTATTTAAAATTTTTTTCTAAAACCAATATTTTCAATAACACAGACAGGACATAGGATATTTCAGTCTCTAGGCTGTCATGAGAATAATAAGGGAAGTGCAATTCAAGTGTTCCAATGTATATGGAATTGGGGATCATTAAGATGTTATTAACTTATGTCTGCTTGTAATGATCGATGCTGACATCATCACTATCAACTACTGAGCTTTTTCTCTGCTGAGCACTGAGCCCCACATGCATTTTCTTGAGTGAGACTCAGAACAATTAAAGATAGGTCCTATTATTATCATGCTATCTTATTCATAATGAAACTGAAACTTTGAGAGACTCATGAACTTGCCCAAGTTCATCGAGCACTCGTACCAGGAATTTGAACCTAGTTTTTCTGAACTCAAAAGCCAGGCTTTTAAGCACTACACAATGCGAACTTGTTTTCCAAAGACTCTGGTATGGACGGATTATACTTGCCTAGATAAGCCTGATTGAGTAATGAGAAGAATTAATGTTTTCAATAGATTTATTATAAGACCAAAGGCCTTTAAATCATAACCCATACTTAGGGTGGCCAACCTTTCAGTTTTGCTGGAGACTTCTCTGGTTTAACACTGGAAGTCCTGCCTTCCGGGATACCCTTCAGTTCTGTGCAAAGTGTGATGGTCTGTTTCTCAGCCACATGCCAATTTTAGAAGTCAGTTTTTTTTTTTAATAGTTTATTGTCAAATTGGTTTCCATACAACACCCAGTGCTTCTCCCCACAAGTGCCCTCCTTCATCACCACCACCTCTTTTCTTCCCTCTCCCTCCCCCTTCAGCCCTCGGTTGTTTTCAGTATTCAATAGTCTCTCAGGTTTTGCGTCCCTCTCTCTCCCCAACTCTCTTTCCCTCTTCCCCTCCCCCTGGTCCTCCATTAGGTTTCTCCTGGTCTCCTGTTAGACCTATGAGTGCAAACATATGGTATCTGGCCTTCTCTGCCTGACGTATTTCGCTTAGCATGACACCCTCAAGGTCCATCCACTTTCCTACAAATGGCCAGATTTCATTCTTTCTCATTGCCATGTAATACTCCATTGTATATATATACCACATCTTCTTGATCCATTCATCAGGTGATGGACACTTAGGCTCTTTCCATGACTTGGCTATTGTACAAAGTGCTGCTATGAACATTGCGGTATATATGCTCCTATGTATCCGCATTTCTGTATCCTAGAAGTCAGTTTTTAAAATTTAAACACTGTGTCCCCAATTCCAGTTGAGTTATGCATCTATGTAAATATATTCTGGAAGAAAAATATTCAAGGAAACAGAGGGGGGAGAGTGGAGAAGGAAGAGAGGAATAATATTATATTCAATGTGTGCGACTGAAAAGGAAAAACAACAGTGTGCCCATAAAGTTTGTTTCACACTTATAGTGGAGCAGGTCTTGCATTTTACAAAGAGTTGCTAACCTGTTCACACAATGCGTCCAATGATTTTAACTGCTATCCTGCCTCAGATAGAAATTCACAGGATTTGAAAGAGTACATTTTCATAGAACAAAGATCACTGGAGTGTGACTCAGTCTGAACTCTGGAACTGCATTCATATACAGGGGGTTATCGCTTAGGGCGAGGGATGCCCCCCATCATCAGCCAGGCCCCCCCACTTTGCTCTCTGCTCCTACGGACACAGCCCTACTGTCCTACCCATCTCCCCTTCATCACCTTTCTGTCCTCTGTCGGATAATTCTCCTCAGTATGCAGATTTTCTAGTATCCCCCTCGTAACAAATAAAAAATAAAATAACAACAAGTGTAATCCCTTCCTCAGTCTTTTTTCCAGCAATTACTCTATGACTCTGCGTGTATCCAGGCCATACATCTTTTTTTTTCCCCCATAATATTTTATTGTCAAATTGTTTTCCATACAACACCCAGTGCTCTTCCCCTTAAGTGCCCTCCACCAACACCACTCCCTCTTTTCCCCCCTCCCCCTTCCCCTTCAACTCTCAGTTCATTTTCAGTATTCAATAGCCTCTCAAGTTTTGCATCCCTCTCTCTCCCCAACTCTCTCTCCTTCCTCCGCTTCCCCTGGTTCTCCATTAGGTCTCTCCTGTGTTCCTGCTAGACCTATGAGTGCAAACATATGGTTTCTGTCCTTCTCTGCCTGGCTTACTTCGCTCAGCATGACATCCTCAAGGTCCATCCACTTTCCTACAAATGGCCATATGTCATTCCCTCTCATTGCCATGTAGTACTCCATTGTGTATATATACCACATCTTCTTGATCCATTCGTCAGGTGATGGACATTTCGG
>PISW01015824.1:0-15368 GCA_004023785.1 Mungos mungo
GGGAGAGGAAGGGGGAAAGAGAGCGGGGATGAGTGAGGGACACGGATCAAGGGAGACTATTGAATACTGGAGACGAACCATGGACTGAGGGGGGAGGGGGAGGGAGGGGGGATGGTCATGGTGGGGGGCACTTGTGGGGAGAAGCACGTGGTGTTATATGGAAACTAATTTGACAATAAACTATTATAAAAAAAATAAATAAATAAAAAAAATAAAAAAAGAAAAAAAAACAAAAAAAAATTTTAAAAAAAATAAAAAAAAAAAAAATAAAAAAATAAAATAAATATCTTACACTAAAAAAAAAATAAATAAATAAATAAAAACAAAAATCTAGTTTTTACTTAAGAAGCCCTTGCGGAGGCCTAAAAAAATATTAACTTTATTAAATCTCTACCCTCGATGCTAAAGAAATGTCTTTTCGGTGTTTGAGGGTTGAAATGGCAAGTACCGGTGAAGCACTCCCGTCACATATGGAGCTATGCTGGGTTGTCCTGAGGACAGACATGCAGTCACTTGGCTTGTGGCCACCTTGTTTCATGGACTATCTGCTTGAAGGAATGGCTGGCAGACTAACTATGTTTATTTAGTCTTGGACATGTGGTGGATATTTTTGGAAATGGCCGAAGTGGGGCTGTCGTTTCAAGGAAAGTCACTGACGGTATTTGTTGCCAATGGCAAAATTCAAAATTTTCCTAGTAGAAATTAGAAAAAAATATATACACTTGTATATCCTTTCCCCCATGACCTTGACAGCTTTTCAGAAGTTAAAGACATTCCTGACGAGATTGGAGGTGATATTAATGAATGTGAGTTTTTGAAACTGTTTGATTGAAATGCATCAACAGTGAGAAGATCTGCATGACTCGACAAACCAATGTTTTACAATGACCAATCCTTGATGTTATAAGATCCTTACAAAGTTTAATATCAACCAATGGATTTTAAAGTAACAGAGTATGAGAAGTTCATTGAAGCTATTTCAGATTTCGTGTTGCAACTAATCCTAAAGAAACAGCCACTTGCGGGGTGCATGGATGGCTCAGATGGTTAAACATCCGACCTCAGGTCAAGTCATGATCTCAAGGTTCGTGAGTTTGAGCCCAGAGTCAGGCTCTGTGCTGACAGTTCAGAGCCTGGAGCCTGCTTCAGATTCTGTGTCTTCCTCTCTCTCTTCCCCTCCCCTGCTTTGAGCTCTCTTTCTCTCTCTCCAAGATCAATAAACATTAGGGGGAAAAAAAAGTAAATACACATAAAAAAAAAAAAAGAAGCTGCCACTTGTTGAGCTTTGATGTATACCTCAAAAAAGAATATAATTATCTGTAAAGATTATTAAAATGCTCCTTTTCACCCCCCATATATGCATATATTTGTCATATTTGTCACATACTTGTATGAAGTCAGATTTTCTTTGTATATTTCAACCAAAACGTCTGGCAACAGATTGAATGTAAAGGTAGGTGTGAGAACCTAGCTGTCTTCTATTAAGCCAGATACAGAAATACGCAAAAAATGTACAATGCTACTCTTATCATGAAAATATCTATTTTTTATAAACACCTTATTTATGTTAACATGTAATGGGCTTCCTACAGTTAAAATGAATTAATATTCACTATCAATGAATAAATATTTTTAAGTGTTTACTTTCTAACGGGATAATATCCGTAGCTAGGACTCCCATACATAACAGCTTTTTGGGGTCCTCAACAATTTTTAAAGGTATAAATAGATCCCCAGACCAAAAACCTTGAAAACCACTGAGGTAGAGAAGATTAATTTGACTTTCATTATTACTCCCTGATATTAAGGCTCACTCTCCCAGTTGCCAGTTTCTTATTTTAATCGGACCAAGTGGAGGAGGAAGGAGTGTATCAGCCGATACACTGCTTTTTTGTTTGAAGGATTTGATGACAGAGGAAAGAAGAGGGGGGGCGGTGGGCCAGTTGCCTTCTATCCAAGATCCTGCTCGGAGATACCGAAACCACATCCCAAATGTGTGCATCCTAGTCTCCCAGGAGTCCAGAAAAGGGAACTTGCTGCAAAACTCACCCTCTTGGGGCCAAAGAGATTGTGGTAGAGCGTCCTGAAGCGCTTGCGCGTGTAATTGCAGCGATAAGCCCCGCCCATCAGGTACTCAATCACCAGTCCGATGTCAATCAGGCTGATTCTGTAGTCTGGGGGCAGGTTCCCCTATCAGGGAAGAAGGAAAACACACACACGAACACATCCAAAAGACAGCGTGGTTTACTAGGGATTCGATGCCATGTGTTCTGTAACTATTTTAGAGTAAAAAAAAATTAATTCAAAAAGAAACATATGAATGTATTATTATGCTGGTTAATTAATTCACCTTAAAATAGATCCAACCGAAACCTGGATATTCTCGCTTGGAAAGAAGACATAAGTTAAATAAGAAGATGCAGTAATCGTCGGCAATAACAGAAAATCAAAATATTTATTCAAGTCTTCAGCTGAGGAGAAAAAAACACCAGTGTAGCAGAGAGAAACACAAGGCTTCACATGGCAAACACTACGAGTCCTAGACGCTACCAACTTCGTTGCCCACATGTCCCCCCACCCCCACCCCAGTGCTGCTCTGCCTCTGACCCACTCTCTTGCTGATGAGTTACACTCACTAAATGAAGACTCCTTCCAGAAGATGATTGTTATTACCAGGGCCTGCATCAGGTGGGCTATGCTTAGAGTTTAGATCTCCCTTGGTAAGACCTCTATTAACCATGATAACAATTTGGCACCTTTTTCATCAGAGGAGAGCGGATGGATGTCAGGAGGAAATCCTTTAGGAGCACCCCCCTGTGGTTATTAAAAGAAACGCTGGTGGCGTAAGAGATTCTATCAAGGGAAGGTTTATTTTCCCAGAATTAAGGAGTTTTTGGATATTTTCTTTCAAAGAGTGCTTCTTATGGGGTAAGTTTTAGCTGCTTGCATATGTAGGTGCAAAAACACAAGAACTTTGACCATCATCTACTCAATACGGGCTTCTACGCCAAAAGGGTGCTCTATAGGGTCTCCGGAAAAATACTTGATCTGCTAGGTCAAGGAAGAATTAATTCCATTTGTGGGAAGTTCTGAGAGCCCAGAGAGTTCTAAAGGGTGTGACTGATTAATCCACCGTCTGGTTTATTTCCTTGATGTCATGAATGGCAGGAGTACCACACTGTGGAGGGAGCTGGCGCACTGTGTCCTTAGATGTATTTTGGAGAGGCCTGAGGGCTTTGTCTACTCCTATCCTTAATGGAGGACCCACTCCAGATGCTGTGTGAGATTTCTGCCGCTTCACAGAAGTGGCTCATAGCCATGGTGGTGGCTTTCCAGTTTTGGTGGCATCAGAATCACTTGGGAAACTTGGTGACAGTGCAAAGGCCTGGCCCCTGTCCTGCTTCAGTGTATGGGCCTCTATGTGATTTATTTGCTCTCCAGGTGATTCTGGTATACACCAAAGTTTGTGGAACCGCTGGTCTAGTGACAAAGGTTCAGGTGGGCTCAGGTGGCAGAATCGGAAAATTCCCAGTGTATAATCATCATCATTGGGAAATCAGCTTCAATGGTTTTGCTAAACTGAGGGTAGTTTTCAGTTATGCTCACTCAGCTTTGCTGTGGTCAGCAGCATGCATCTGAAGGGGTTCACGGTTAGAGGTGGCCCGCTGTATCCTCCCAATCAAACCAAAAGCCTTAGTTGTTTGATTGATTGTTGTCTCCCCAGTGCCTTTTATAGTGACTGGTGTGTGGTAGGCGTTCAGACTGTTTGGCGGTAAGAATGTGAATGAGTCAAACAGTGAAATTAATGATGTAGTTGGGATCAAGTCTCAGTTTCAGGTTTTTCAGTATTGTGTTCTTGTCAGTATGGGAACTAACTAGCCACAGTCTGAGTCTATCCTGTTTGGGACAGCCCCACGTCACCGAGGAAGCTGATGTGAAATCTGCCTATCACTCCATCGGTATTCTCAGTGGAGTAGGAACGAGAAGGAAAGAAGGGAGAGCGTATACCCACCAGTCTAAGCACAGCGGATCCTGCTGCTTCCTTTTAGACTTGCTTGCTGCCCCAACCTGTTCCTGGCCCTGCCCAGCAATCTCCGCCTCTCCTTGGCTTGGGGCCCCAAGGAGGCTTGGGGACCCAATTTGAGGAAGCTGAGCAAAGCTGTCACACTTTGAGCTACAGAACTCCTCCTATCCTTGACCTTGGCTCATCATCTTCATAAAGATGGTCTTATTCTCCTCCCATCATTCTCAGGACTTTGGAATCTCCTCTGAGGACTCTCTCATGAATCTGCCTGAATTGGCAAGTCAAACTCTCCTAAGGCAGTCAGACTGCAGTAGGGTCCCCTCCCTAAGGAGAGAGGGAAAAAAGGGAAAGAAAACTTCACCTGGCTATGCACCTACGTGACAACATCCCTCCTGACCTTGTAAACTGAGACTGCTTAGTCAGACTGCATGTTTATGTGTGTTACCATATATGGGAGACAAAGAAATAGAAAATGTATAAAAAAACTATGCCACGTGACGTTCAGTGCTCAGTTCTTCAGGTATGAGCCCACTGAGCGGCGCCGGGAAGAATAAAATTGCTTCCTGGAAACTAAAAAGGCCTCGGTGTCATGACTGTGTGTGAGATCCTGCTACAAGACAAGACCAAGGGTCCGACTTCTCTATGCAAAGCCTGGCAGAAACAGACAAAAGGGAACTTTGAGAAAGTCTTAAGATGGTAACTTTTCATGGACCGCCTTTTCCATTAACAGGAAACTTAGTTTACAAATATTACTTATGCAAACACTTCTCTCCATTGTTTTGGGACCGGTTAACAAGGCTGTGGGGTTCTGTATCGTCAGCTGTCCCTAACAGACAGGCCTGTTCTTTCAATAGTCAAAGAACCCCAAAGCCGGAACACTCCTGGGTCTGCCTCCTCTCCTCTGTGCCCATAAGGAAGACCCACAGAGGACCCGTGTTATTTTCCTGGGCATTGGGAGGCAGGCAGGGTGGAGCGCCCTGGCTGTGAATCAACTACCCTGGGCTTCTTTCTGTCTGTCCTTCGTGAATCATCTGGTTCCCCCTCAAGGCTTCCCTGTAAAAGGGGTTGAACTCTATGGCCTCTATGGTCTCTATAGAATGCTTGAGTCCCAGGGTTCAGGAAAATCCCTAAAAGATTTCGTGGGATGCTATTGAAAAACAATCATAGCAAGTTCTGTGAATTTGTGCCTTATTTTTAATCCTGTAAGAATTCTCTAAATTTGAGTCATGAGTAACAGCAAGCCTAACACCTATATATATTTTCTTTTGAGAAATCTATGTGTGAACATCAGTTTGAATTCTAAGAACGAGACACCAATATTGCCTGAAGTGAGCAGCACTAATTATGCTTTTGAATTGTCCAAAAGAGTGGGGCTTATCAGGAAAGCGATCATGGTAAAATTCAATAAAAATCTGAAAGGGGCAAGTGAAACTTTTTTTTGCAAATTATTTTATTCGCAAAGGGCTTTTAGGTTTATAAACGACCAGAGAAGGTGCTGGCGTCTTTTTTGTAGGCACTTCTCATAAAAAGGTTGATTATTTTCAAGTGATTTATATGCGATCTGGTCTGAAGCAGGAGAAAGGAATCTGTGAGCGTTCTGGGTTCTGCTCAGCTTTGAGCCTTAAAGGAATTGGCCTGCATTCTCTATGACCACAAGGGGGCGATGTTCACCTAATCGAAGTCAATGAGGAGTCCGCCAGCATTTACCTGCCTGTTTGGTCTTGTATGTGTAATTAGGCGATGTAAATGAGAAGAGGACTGGAGGATTTAGAACTAAGGAAAGTCAGATGCCCTTGTTAAAGTGATACCTGGAGGAGGGAGGGCTTACTTTACCATGTGTCTGAAAGCCTCCAAGACTGATGGCATTTGTCCCCATCGCCCCTCCCCCTCCCACCTCGAGCACCGAGGCCTAGGAAGGAGAGAAATTAAGGGAAATTAGTTTCACTTTTTTACTAGGAAGAATGAAACCTTTTGGGGAGGAAGCAATCGATTTCATATAATTTGTAGAACTGGGTACAATTTTGGCCTCTTGAGATAAAGGTGTGCTGGGTGGACTTTGAAGGGGCTGGTAACACTGGGGAATGTCTGAGGGGCTGTGCCGATGGCCATGGCCACCTGTCACCTCAGGTGTCACAGATGCAGAGAACACCCAGCAGTGTGACCCTGCAGTGGAAATAGGGCTAGCACGGTGGTCCTAGCTTTGCCTCTCTGTGACCCTGGGGAGATCACTTCTTTCCTCTGTTCCTCAGTTTACACTCTGTAAACAGGCACTTTGGACAGAGTTACTTCTAAGGTCCTGGCTGTTTCTCAAGGTCCAGTGGTCTGACCACCACCTGGCAGGCTGCTCTTTTCTCTATGCTGCTTGGTTATTGTGCAAATATTCTTGTCCAGAGCCTGCAGTGTGGATGGGGTCTCTGCTGATCGCCCCTGAAATTTGGTTAGTGGAGCTGGGAGCTCCATTGGGGACAGGGATGGTAAAGCGCTAGACAGACATGGTGATGTGCTCATCACATCCGCCTCCTCTGGAGAAAGCAGAGAAAGTGAATGGTGCCTCATAAACCACAGGTAATGTCCAAAAACCTTCTGGAGGAGACTTCCTTTGCTTGGATGCTTTCAGATTAGGAATTCAAGAATGACACTGAAATAATTCCCCTTCTGTCTCTTGTTTCTGTTATTCTCCCCTCCCCTTTTGGGTATTTACTTGGTAATTGGTAATGCCTGAACACTTAGGTCCTGTTTCATGTCTTACCAACATGTGGCGAGCTATGGGACTCAAATAATTCAATCCCCTGAGTAAAACAGAGAAGCTTGGCTCCGGGGGGGGGGGGGCGCCACCTGACAACCTGAAAATGCTGTCTCTATTTCTTATGCCCTGAGCCACTACTGTAAGGCTAAGTTTTCGTCCATGCCACCCTAAAGATGACTTTTAATTAAAATAATAGTTTAAGCGCACGTATTAGATCTGCTCTTCTGAAAAAGTGTATGTTTCACAAGCTGACATTCACCGTCAGATTTCAGCTGTTTGGGAAACACGTTTCCGTGGAAACTTACAACAAGCCTTCAAAACGGGCTTGTTTCCTTCCAATGTGTGTAAGGTGTAAAATGATTGGTGGTTGTCAGGTTTACCAAGGAAGAGTGGGGAAAAGACTATTTGGCAAACGTTCATGGAAAAAGAGGACATTCCCGCAATATTTGGCATGGTTATGGACTGGGCCAGCTTTTGTTTTCTTTTATTTTTAAGTCTTATTTATTTAAGTAGTCTCTATGCCCAGTGTAGGGCTTGCACTCACAGCCCTGAGATCAAGAGTTGCATGTTATTCCAACGGAGCCAGCCAGGTGCCCCTAGAGCAGGCAGCCTTTAAAAAAATAAAAATGCTTTTGCAAATCTGCATGAATTTGGCAGATGGGATTATGAAAATGTCCTTTCTTTACCCAAAGAGGGTCTGAAATACTTTTTCCCCACCTCTTCATTCTGCAAAGCCCTGAGTCTTGATTCCCCTGGGAATGAATTTTAAACTACCACAATTTCACAACTACTTCTATATAATACTCGAACATCACCCTCCCTTGGTGGGAAATGATAGTCCAGGTAATCTGAAGTATTAGCACATGTAAGTTAAGAAAGAAAAACCAGTACTTGAAAACATACAGAGGCACAAATTGAGCAGACAGTTAGCTTCTAAAAATGGCAAGTTAGATTTCACGGAAAAGCAGACAGACTCGGACCACTCTGGTGTAACGTAGCGTAGGTGCATCCGATGGATTTATGCAGGAAAACAGGGGGTTGGCTTGGCCTTTATCATTACAAATTCTGATTGATGCTGAATAACCAACTCTTTACCTCATTGCTCCCTTGGTATCATTAATTTGAGATTTTTGAAGCTCGCTTGGGAGCATTTCTCCAAATTCAGTTCCATTGATTTCAATGGAGAATTGGCCTCAGAGAGACCATACTGGTCAAGGTTGGGCCGGCTGATTATTCTTAAATGCACTCCCTGGGCTTGTAAGAGCTCTTTGCATTTTATCTTACAGACATAGCATCAAACCCTGTGTTTAAGGTTCAGAATGGCTTTTTTTTTTTTTTAACCAGGGCTTATCACTTACTGGTTCTTTTTTTTTTTTTTTTTGGTCCCAGATCATATCTATAAACATGTAACATAAAGTCTTATAATCTTAAAGCTCAAAGCACATGCTAACCATCAAGCTCCTTCATTTTGAAAATTGTTTTTACCGCCCAAGATTTGCTTAGCATTTTAAGCCCAGGCTTTGTAGACTTTGCGTATCGCGTTGGCCTAAATTGCTGTTCGTTCACTGGAAACATATTAGAAAGATGTACACCGATATGAATCTCTCTCATTTACTTCTTAAGAAAACACAAACCCCCTCATTCTTAGCTCCCATCATTCATATCACATAAAGGGTGGAGGTTTCCAGCTCCTTTGGCTCTAACTGTTATTCCTTCCTGTTCTCCAAGTCAGACGCTCACCTTTATCACTGAAATAAACAGAATCTGTGTTTTCTGTTCCTCTATCTTCCCGAGGGAAGAAAGAACATAGGCTATCAGTTTCTCCCACCTTCTTGGAAGTCTCTTTTCCCAGGTAAAAGTGTGAATCGTTCCTGAGCCAGTTCAGAACTACCCTGGGTCATTTGTAATCATTTTTTTCCACTTAATAAATCTGTACATAAATGAATCTTTATATCTTTTTGCTCCAATATTTGGATCACACATAAAAGAAAAATCAGACTGCTTCTAATACTCCTTCCTCCCAAACCCTTGTTATCCTGGTCTTTATTAGTTCATATGACTTTGGGAATCCATCTTTAGCTGAGAAGTTTAAAAAAACACTTAACCTTAAATATACATGCCTTCTAATGCAGTGACATGGGCAAAAGTAATAGGCAGCTAATGGGATTTCAAAAGGGAGAAGATGATATTGCAAAGCAGAGTCCTGTAAGGAAGAGAAGCTGATGGGAGGCATTTTGGTCATTTATACTCAGTGTAATCTAACTGCAAAACTCCCTTTGGAAATTGGGCGAGATACTGACAAACTAGGAGATGGAGGTGAATCAGTGACTCGAAGGCTTGACTTGGCCGATGGCTAGGATTGAGGGACAAAAGCATACCTGTCTCCTCAGAGAGCCTGATAATTCCTGCAGTGACACCGACCAGCTTAAGGTGAGGGGGGATAAGATCTTATTTATTATTAAAAATACTTTATTATTAAAAAACCGTCAGAACATTCGATTGAATTCGAACACCAGATATCTTGGCAAAGAATATGTGTTAAATGTGTACGTTTAATCTTTCGAGACCCTTCCCCCCTTCAGTCTCCAGGCAGTTGTAAGCCAGGATAAATTATACAAAATTGGAAGACTTGAGGGAAATGGTTCTGTTGAGGGCAGGTGTCATTACGGCTCGAAATGGGGCAGAGCAAGGAAAGATGTGATCTTGGTAAGATGGCGGTTGGGTTGGATGGACAGACGGCATAGCGACCGTTCTCTTGCTTTGAAAGAAAAACAGGCTTCGCTCACTCACAGGAGATGAAGCCTCCTTCAGTGAGGTCGTGTGGAGATGAGAGGAGAGCTTCCAAGAGCCGAGAGAAGGGTGTTTTTTGTTTTGTTTTGTTTTGTTCTCAACCCATTAGGAGCAAAGGTCCAGCCGCTTACTAGGTACATTCTAAGCAGCCCCAGGACCTCTACTTGTCCTTTCAAGGGAAAAATTAAAAAATGGCTACTTTTCCTAAGGGAGGCTCTAGACAGTGACTCCATTTATTTTTTTACTTTGCTTCATAGCTTCCTCTGACTATGCCCTTTGGGCTTTGGTAAAGAATTGCTCCAAACCAGTGGGTGGGTGTGCACACGTGTGTGTTGGGGGTGGGAAAAGTGGCCCCATCTAATCCAGTTTCAACTGGGAAGACTGCCAAGGATTCAGAATTAAAGTTACCTCCGGGAGAGCTTGTATGGGGCAAAAGAACAAGCATGTGGCTAAGATGAAACACAGGATCCCCTGCACCTCGCTCTTCACTTCTACAAATGGGAATCATACTATATAATAATAAAATAACAACTTACTTCACTGAACTGTCATGTAGATGAAGTGAGCTGAAGTGTACAGGAAGTGTAGGTTAGTCACCACTAAAGGTTTGGTATATTATTATTGCTCATTGAAGGACCTGAGTTCAAATTCTACCTCTTCCCTAACTACACACTACTGTTCTTACCTCTTTACATTTCAGCCTCTATCTCTGTAATATGGGAATAATTCTGCTTGATCCAAACCTCCTGGCTTTTTTATTTTACCCCCATCAAGTTAGATGATCAACGTGAAAAAAAATATGCTGGAAAAAATAAAGTGTTAGAAGAACGGAATGCACAGAGGCGTTTTAGTTTCTGATTCTCTGAGACTTTTTGAGCTATGCTTAGAAGTGACGGTGATGCATTGCATCAGGAGCTAGTGTGTGCAGACACCTCCTACGGTTGGTCAGACAACATGGAAACCAGCTCCCCGAACAGTGAGGGGCACGTGGGAGAAAATAGGCAATGGCATAAATCCACACAGCATGGGGCAAAGCCTAGCGTTCCACTATCCAGAACATTGTGTCCAGCGAAAGCATCTAAAAACCACAGCGACTGGAGGTAAGACCGCAGCTGCATTGGAAGCAGAGATGTCATAGTTAAAAGGCAGCACACACACAGTGTCCTGGAATGAGGCGTCTCGCAGGGACAGGAGCGCTCTGGCAGCACATGCAAAACACAGGCGCTTTCTAATACAGGAAGCAGTCAAGACAAAGCCTCCGACCTGTGGTCGAGAGGGTTCTTACCTTTTTGACATCCCTGACCAAGTGGTACAATGTATTTGAGGGCCCATGTCTCTGAAAACAATAGAGAAGAATCAGATGGTTTTGCTAGTTAGGGGCTCTCGTTGGCAAGGTGAGAAGGTTCTGGAAGGGAGGGTTTTGGCCGGAGAAGGGGGAAATTCTTCACAATGAACCTTGTTCTAGTTGCTCAGTTGTATCTGGCTCTTCCAAACACACACCCTGGCAGAGTTTTGGATTGTGGTTCCTCAAGAAAGAGCATTCGAAGTTCTAGGTTCAATCTTTATAAAGGAAGTTGTCAACTCTGTTGACAGCTGGGCCAAAACATTGTTTAAGGGGGAGACAAAGGGGCCAATTGAAAGCTTTGGAAATACACTCTGGCACACTGCTGATCCCAACTTGTTTATTACCCATAATGGATGAGAAATTGTCTAAAATGGGTTGGCAAATGGCCAAATTGTCGATATTTTAGACTTGGTGGGCCATACAGTTTTCACTGATTTTTGTATATTGATTTTGAGTCATGAAACACTACTGGATTCATTTATTCTAACAGTTGTGTGTGTGTGTGTGTGTGTGTGTGTGTGTGTATGTGTATGTGAGAGAGAGAGAGAGAGAGAGAGAGAGAGAGAGAGAGAGAGAGAGAGAAGTCTTTAGGAATTTCTATATACAAGATCATGTTATCAGCAAACAAAGACAATTTTACTTCTTCCTTTCCAAATTGGATACCTTTATCTCCCTCTCTCCCTCCTTTCTTCCCCCTTTCTTCTCTCCCTCCCTCCTTCTCTCTCTCCCTCTGGAGCCACTCTTCTAATCTGTTTTCTAGTTCCAGGATCAGGAATGAGATAGAGCCAGTGTGGGGCCGCCATCTAACAGACACCACTGGCTGGGCATGGGTCAGAGTCCCATCTCATTAGTGCTGTGGGCAGTGGGACAGAGGAGCATTGTGACAAATGAGGGGAAGAATAACCTCTGGGACAAAAGTGCTGATTCGGGACTTTGTTTTTCATTTAGGAGTTTCGTGACCTTGAATAAACCAATTCCCTTCTTGGGCTCAGTTTTCTTATCTGTAATATGGAGGAAAACAATAGCTACTCTTTTTTAAAAAAAAAATACTCTACGTAAAAATTTACTGACCTCGATTAAGAATTCTTATATATTTAATACTGCTTCTGATTTATCATAGGAATTACTTCCCCAAAATGTTAATCACAGCTGAATTGAAAGAATATTTGGGAAATGTGGCGATGTTGTTTACATATACCACGTTAGATGCCTACTGGAGAGGCAAAGGAGCCTGTCCGTGTAGAACGTGAAATTCAAAGAACAAGTTGCAAAAACTATTGAGCCTGTGGGAAGAAAGTTTTCTTAACCTTCCTAATTGTACTCTCCAGATACCCTGTTCTCCTCTTGAAGGTTCCAATACCTACTCTTTAAACTTCATTGGATTTTAGTATCAGCTCAGAGCCAATGCACTTAACTCATTGAATAGTTTTTTATACTTAAAAAACTTCATGAATAGTAGGGTTTCTTTATGATTACTCCTTAATACCCCTAGTAAATGAATTGGCAAATTATTACAAAATACAAACAATATTTTTGGGTAGCTCCAAATAAGGGGTATTTTACATTTTATTCCATTTTGGTGGAAAGGGAATGAAAGACATAGCTCTGAGGATAACAAGATGGGGCAGGATAGTTAATCGGTCTCTTTTTGATGAGTTGAGTTAAATCAATTCTACCTTGCTGATTGCCTTAAATGCCCTCTGGGCTTACAGCATTAACTGTGTTCTAATTTCC
Source organism: Mungos mungo (assembly GCA_004023785.1). Lineage (NCBI taxonomy): Eukaryota > Metazoa > Chordata > Mammalia > Carnivora > Herpestidae > Mungos > Mungos mungo. Next base: position 12,640 of record PISW01015824.1, read on the forward strand.
AGAGCCTTGTGGTTTTGTGTAAGAATCTGAGAATGTTAGCTTTCTGCTGACAACTGAGCAGTTAAAACAAGTGAGTGCCTTGGTGACTTGGTGTTGGCGTCTACAGGTCTAAGGGAGTATTTGTGGAAAATGATCCATGCATTTGGAGGGCAGGGCAGAGACTCACAGGCATGTGGGGGGCAGGAGAAGGTAAAACAAAAAAAATACACAGAGAAAATAAAAAGTGCCTTAGCTTGGTCCTACCGTATTGTACAATTCCTCTAGTCTGGAGATGGTGAGAAAACGGTGCATGCTTACTCCATTCTCTATGAGTAATTTCACAAAATCCACTCTGTCCAGAACTAAGGCATCCAACATGGCTTGCTCCAAAGACCCCACCTGCAAATCAAGTCACTGAGTTAGTCTGCCCCAGGGCCCAGGGATGCAGTTGCTTGGTGTTCACCCGAACAGTTTAGAAATGGATGCTTCTGACATCTGGCAAACCTCCAGCGCATCCAAGAACATGTTGGCAAGACTATTCCCAACTCCACTTTCGGGACAGTCACAATCTCTCCTGTGTTTGGGGGTCTGTCTTTGCAAATAAAATTCAAGGTTTCTAGGCCCAAAAGCTATTTCTTCCTTGACTCTCTTTTTTTCTTCTGGATCCTGAGACGATGTAAGCGGGGGAAGTGGGGAGGGAAGGATATTCCTTTCCCAATTCTCTGACAAAACTTCTGCAACACTAGTGAAATGACAAAGTGGGTACTTTGCTGTCCTCATTTTCCTCTTCCTGAGGCTCTGAATTAGATCCCTGGCTACCTTGCAAAAAGGGACCCTAGCAAGGTGATCAAAAAGTAAGCTCTTCTTTCTTTTAATTGTTAGACTATCTTGCCTCTGTCTCACCCAGTTCAGTGCAGAGACCCTCAACTATTTAGGTCCTTTGGTCCGTTTACTAGAGTTCTATTTAATTTCTTTCATGAAAACTTCCCCTGTGTCCAGACTCCCTGACCAGTCGTTCCACATTAGCAATCCATTAGCAGCACTAAATAAAGGCAGGGGCTCAACTGGAGGCAGAAGCTCTCTGGGGAGGGGAAAGGAAGGGTTGAATAAGACCTGCCCGTGAGGGCATTGTCCTTCAGTTATGCCAGGCACAGAGATCAACTTTCAGGCTGCTGGCTACCTCTTGGGGACACATGTATAAGCCATCCAATAGCCAATTTCAAAGTTTTTATTTCTGGTAGTGTCAATTGAGGGAAACAACCCAAGAACAGTTATATAAAGCTTTGGTTGCCTCTGTGTGGTTCTCGGGAATGGGGAGGGCCTGTGCTCAGCCACAGGACCAGATGGTACCTGCATGGGGAAGCCGGCTAATTCTGCACCCCGAAGTGCGACTGAGTCACGCACTAGCATGGGGTGGCCGCGACTCAGGAGCGGCAGCCTCCAAGACAACCAGAAACAAACCACTAATTCCACTCCTTCCTTAATTTTCATTAATACCATTTTTGTCATATATATTTTTTAGACGTATAAAGGCAGCAGCATCATTTGCATATGAAAATTGCCATCAAAGACCACTCAGAGATGGGAACGTCTGGAATGTTTCCGCTGTGCTTTACGGCGTCTTCCACCAGGTGGCAGTGTTTTCCTAAATATGAGAAAGGGGCTGAGCCCGAGGAAGGCTGCAAGGGCGCATCTTCATCCTAGAGAAGAGGCGGCAGCTTCTCAAGCCGCGCTCAGAGACTTCTTAAGCAAACACGCTTGCCCAACCAAAGTGGGCTTGTCAGGGGGCGATGACGTATACTCTACCGGCCACTGCTGCCCATAAATAAAGATCTGGCTGCGAGCGATGTCCACTCTGTTCCAGGCTAGAGCTAAGCTCAGCTGGTCTGGGGCCGAGGCATTGGCTCCTGTGTGCAGACAAGGAGGAGAAAAGAGTGGGAAGGAGAAAACAACGATCAGTTATTATACCGAGAAGGTCTACTCTCTGGTCTGCCCCCCTCTTCCTGAAGAGTAGATTCAGCGGTACATTAGGGGTTCGGTTCCCAGACTCGGCACTGTTGGCACTTGGGGCACGATAATTCTTTACGGGGGGGGGGGGCGTGTTGTACATTGTAGACTATTTAACCGCATCCCTGAATTCATCACCGCCCCCCCCCCCGCCCCCGCCCAAGTCACGACAATCCAAAGTGTGTCCAGACACCGCCAAATGCCTCCAGGAGGAAGGAGACAAAAGCAGCTCACTGAAGACCTCTGCTCAAGCGTTGCTGGTCAAAGTATGGCCCCTGGAGTTAGGCGGCAGCAGCAGCAGAAGCAGCAGCCCCCCCCCCCCCAGGAACTTATTAGAATGCAGAGCTTTGGGGTGTCTGGGTGTCTCAGTGGGTTGGGCGTCTGACTCTTGGTTTCAGCTCAGATCATGATCTCATAGTTGGTGGGTTCGAACCCCACAATCGGGTTCCCCGCTGGCAGCACGGAACCTGCCTGAGATTCTCCCTCCTCTCTCTGCCCCTCCCCTGCTAGCGCACGGGCTTGCTCTCTCTCAAAAGTAATAAACTTTAATTTGAATTTCCCTGATGATGAGTGACACTGAGCATCGTTTCATGTGCCTGTTGGCCATCTGGATGTCCTCTTTGGAGAAGTGTCTATTCAGGTCTTCTGCCCATTTCTTCACTGGATCATTCATTTTTCGTGCATGGAGTTTAGTGAGCTCCTTGTATATTTTGGATACTAGCCCTTTATCTGATATGCCATTT
>PISW01015825.1:0-15417 GCA_004023785.1 Mungos mungo
CATAGCAGCAATGTCAACAATAGCCAAAACATGGAAAAAGCCTAAATGCCCATCACCTGATGAGTGGATCAAGAAGATGTGGTATATATACACAATGGAGTACTACATGGCAATGAGAGGGAATGACATATGGCCATTTGTAGGAAAGTGGATGGACCTTGAGAGTGTCATGCTAAGTGAAATAAGTCAGGCAGAGAAGAACAGAAACCATATGTTCGCACTCATTGGTCTAACAGGAAATTTTCAGAATGATCTAGCTTCAAGAAAAGCAAGCAGTTAGTAGTGCTTAAGAAAAACTGATTCAGTATCTAATGGATAGTTGATACCTGTCACAACACAGCATCTTATATACTGCTAAGTGAAACTGCAATACAATCTAAGTGTATTTTGGGAGTGTTTGCTGTATAATTGGATTTAATGAAATGCAAAATGCTTAATGATTTATGATGTGGTTTCATCTTAGCTTGGGCAAAGCATGCAGTATTTAATACACAATAGCAGAATATTTACTATTGAAGCTTGAAAAGATGTGAGTTCTTTGTGTGCAACCTTTCATTTATGCATGTGAGAGGGTTATCGTTTTTTTTAATATTTATACATTGTAGTACTTGCTTTGCTTGTTGGTGGTGTTTGCTTATTTAATACATTCCGTCAAGGACAGGAATTACATGCTGTTTTGGGGTTTTTTTTTTCCCCCCTAGGGAGTGTGTCTTGGGTTTTTCCCTTTTTATTTTCTTTATTGTTTTTCTTTCTTCCTCTTCTTTTTATGGTAGTGGGGGTGGTTATGTTTAAATGAAGTTGCTTTTACAGCACCAAAGACTTAAGCACCCATTTCCTATATAAAAGGTAGCTACTTTTCTGCATGGACCTCAAGTATACTGTAGTACAGAGGTGGAATTTAAGGAAAGGTATTAAACAGGCTGTGTTTTAGCTTATAGGCAAGTAATAAATTGAATCATGTATCTTGAATGTATCATAGATAAGCTGCTAAATAATGATTGCCACTTCAGATAGCTGTGAAATTAGGTGATTAACTAGTTGGTACTTAACCTTCTAATTTCTGTATAAGTCTAATTACATGAAATAGAAGTGGGGGTCTTGATTTTTTACTTTGCTTTTCTGTTTGGAGTGTCATTGCAACTACTGTATTGTAAATGATGGAAAATAATTGCATATGTTAAAAAAAATTGTAAATTGTATTATATTAAAAAATAAATAAATAAATATTAAAAAAAACAAAAAAGAAGATTGTTTCTAACATATATAACTGAAAAGGGAACAGATTCAAAGGAACATACAAGAAAGGTTAGGAAGAGAAAACGTACAGAACAAATGAACAAGCATTCCAAAGAGGATACAAAAATTGGCAATAAATTTGACTCTAAAAGTATAAAAAGATACTGACTAATCAAGAAAATGCCAATTATAAGCAAAACAAGGTACAATTTTACCCTTACCATATTATCAGAATTTTCAGTCTGGCCTAACACATACTGGTAAAGTAATAAAAAAAAAAAGTGAGAACTCTTGCATACTGGTGAAAGAAGTTGGTATCATGACTAGAAACTGTTATTATCTGAAAAAGTGAAGTGTGTATATGTGCACACACCTACGACCTCGTGAATAAGGTCTCATACATTTGCATACCTTGTCATGCACAAAAATGTTCAGAGTTGCGTTATCTAAACATCAAACAAAATGGTATATGAGTAAATGAATTCTGTTACATTCACACCATTAAACCCATGTGAATCTTAAAACAGGGATCCAAAAAAAAATGAAGCAAGTTAGAAGACCCACTGTAAAATCTATATGAAGCTTTAGTAAGATACATCGTGTAGAGTCACACACACATGCATGACTGTAAAAACATTAAGCCACAAGAAAGAATACCAGGGAATGAAAACAAGAAATAGTGGTACACTGGGTCATCCCGGAGATGAAAACAGGAGAATCCAACAACCATGCCACACCATGGGCTTCACGGACATTCTTACTCTCCCATTTCTTCACCAGGGCACAGAAAATAGATTTTCATTTTATGTAAGTTATAAATAATTACAAACAATATGACTTCCCTATTACTTTGTATCTATGAACTATTTCACAAATCTTAAAAGCCAAAATTAAGAAAAGGAAGGCGGGGGGGGGGGGGTGGGGAGACAGAAGAAACCAGCCACCCTAAAAATGACGTTTGTGCCACACACACAAGCAGTGGTAGCTTCAGACACTTTATCTGGTCCTGATCGACAAGAACAGGAATTGATTCCATGGGGCCATTTCTGAAGAATGAAATGAGAGAAAAGATTTAAAAATTTTTTCCTATTCCTCTTTAAAATAAAAACGAAACCAAAAGAAAACCATTACCTAGTCATGATATTTCAGTGAAAAAACAAGTGATGGGCATATTCTAAACTTCAGATTATGTTTGAAGCTCTGTCACTGGGACCAAAATAAGATTCCATGTGACTCTTTCTTTCCCACTGTCATTAGCTTAGTAAAAAGACCATTCAGGGCATTGTCACCCTCATTGCCTATGCTAGCTTCCATAATACAAGCCATGCTACTTAAAAAAGGAAGAAGTCTTGGGGCCCCGGGGCGGCTCAACTGGTTGGGCGTACAATTCTTGGTTTTGGCTCAAGTCATGATCTCACGGTTCATGGGTCAGAGCCCTGTGTAGAGTGTGCTTGGGATTCTCTCTCTCTTCCTCTCTCTCTGGCCCTCCCCTGCTCATTCTCTGTCTCTCAAAATAAATAAACTTAAAAAAAAAGGAAAAAATATTGTAGAGTTTAAAGTACTAGGTTAGAACTCCAAATGTTTAAACAAGTGAATGCTTAGAAAGGAAAGAAAAACAGACTCAAAGCACTAATGGAAAGTAAGGGCACATGTTACTATTCTGATGAATAATTAGACAAAGTTCTATGTACCAACATCTTTAGCTAAAGAAATGTCAATTTTAATGTTATCCCTCTAAATAAAATACAGAAAACAAAGAGTATAAAGTAAAAAGACAGGCAGAGCAATTCAACAAATAAATATAAGAGCATGAAAATTCTTTTGAGGTAAATAAAGCATCTTTGGTTAAGTGAAATACAAAACAACATACTTTGTTCTGTATAGGAGATACAACTAAATTCCTAACAGAAAAGCTAAAATGTAAAAGTTGAACCAAAACAGTTAAGTCAAATCTAAACAAAATAAACCATATGACCATATTAGTATTAGTATCAAAAAAATGTTAATGCAAAAGTATTAAAAGGTGAAAAATTAATACATACATATATCAAATGATGTTTCATAATATTTTAAATTTTAAATACTGTGCATTATTTACTAACTCCTTTAAAGCAATATGGAGAAATACCAAAATTTTGTGCAATGAATAATAATTATTTCTAGCATTCAAGTATAAAATGAAATAGTAATAAAAAAGGGACACTGACACAGAGCAAACTAATTATTTTAATAAGTCACTGTCAAGATTAAAAAGTCAAACATTGATTTGAACTACACAACCTATTAGAAAAAATAAATATAAAGTCTGCATATTTAATATCATCACTATTTATGAGACTATGTTACGAAAATAGAGCCTAGAGTCATTGAAATTCATAATAACTTTTAAAAATTATACAAGTGACAAGTTATATTTACAATGCAAGAAATTCAGACCTGAATCATATGCTTTAATATTAGCAAAAAAATAAATGAGGTTGCGTCAAAGAAGACATTAAAAAAACTGTAATGCTACCACCAAAATAACAAGACTTAAGGGAAATACGCTGTTTTAATCCAAAGCAAATTCATAGCTTTAAATGTTTTAGCACTTAACAAAAGGTAATGAAGTAGCCATTTTTTATAGCTTTAAGAAAATATAGCCAGTTAAGTGTACAAAGTAGAAAATATGAAGCACAAATAAAGTAACAAAAAGGCAGAAACAGAGAACTCATAAAATCCAACAGGTAGTTTTATCACAGTAATAAAAAGAAAAATCTCTTAAAAATGTACTTTAAAATAGATAATAAATGTACTTTAAAAAGAGATAAAATAAAAATAAAACTGCAAGTAACAGAGATAAAACACATGCATGTATTTTTTTAATTAGTATCTTAAGGGAAGAAGTACCAAAATTAACAGACATGGAAAATCAAAACTAAAGTACGTGTAAACTAACAACTAAGAAAGAACCTAAAAATATTACCAAACTGTGAATGACATCCCAACCACTGCCACGAGTCCATTTCCACTTCTCTTTTATACTAAATTTTCAAATCATCCCAAGAATAGTTACCATATCATATCATCCAGTAAGAAAAAAAAAACATTTTTTTAAAACAGTGAATTAGTAAAACACACATAACTCTGATATGAAATCAGCATCACAAAATATAGACAAGAGATCTTCAGAGTTCCGGAAAAAATAAAATCTGATAAAATACCATAGACCAGACTTGTATAACTTGAAGTAAAATTCACCCTAGAAAGAAAAGTTTATCTCAGAAGTCAGTTTTTTAAAGAGAGATTTTGAGGTTTTAAGATTCCAATCTCTGCAGTAGATAGCAAAAGGTAATCAAATCAGGGTTTTGTTTTGTTTTTTTTAATGATGAAGAGCATGTAACATTTACTTCTTGAACAAAGAAAAAAACAAAGACAAAAAAATGTTAAAGCAAAGTTTGTTCAAATTCTGTTTAAAAATAACATTTTTATATTAGGAAAGAAGACTAAAAATTACTGAGCCAAATCTCAGAATGTAGGTCAAGTGACAAAGAAAAACAAACTTCAAGTAGAAAAGGAAATGGTAATATAAGAGTAGAAATTAATAAATAGGTAACAAAAAACAGAGAAAGCCAAAGCGTGGTTCTTTGAGAAGACTAGGGACACTGGCAAATCTCTAGCAAGTTCCATCAAGAGAGGGGGGAAAAAAACATGGGGGAAAGACTACATAATTGCTAGAAAGAGTTTCACTTTGTGTTTATGACCTCAAACATCTCCTGCTACTAATTATCCCTAGTAAGTTCAAATTCCCATTCTCCAAGGTAACTATTTTGTATCGTTTTTCTCCACAAATCCCTTCTATCTTCTATGCCCTTCCACCCCAGCCAGTAATACTAAGTTAATGACTATGCTTCATATTTGAGAAAACAGCAACTTTTAGACCCCAACACCTTCCTATCACGCCCCGTTTTAATACAAAAATCCATCTTCCTGTCTCAAATTAAAATGAAGTGTCACTGATGTTATTTAAAATAAAAACAAGCAAACAAACAACTACATCTGCTAAATCCCATCCCTTCTTGCCTCCAAAAATGTCACTCTCTGGAGCCTCATCCATACCTCTAGACTCTGGATTCCACAGGCCAGCCAACTGCTGCCCAATTTCGACATTCCTCTTCATAGTTAAGTGCCCCCCCCCCGCATGTTTTCAATACTCACAGTCTATAATTAATTTACTGAATTTCAATTCAATCCTGTTCTTACTACTTTAGTAAACCCCTCCTATCATCTCCACGTGGCCAAATTCACTTCTTTGTTACTCTAAGTAGGATAATCAGCAACATTTGACATAGCTGACCACTCTTTCAGGAAATATTTGCCTTTCTTGGCTTGGTTTTCCTCCTCTTTCACCAAACAGCTCTACTCTGTCATCATTGATGGCTCCCCATGTGACCTCAAGAAAGCCTTTAGTTCCTTGGGATTCTGTTAGGAGCAGAATGTTCCATATCTGCCCTTGTCTTCCTAGGCAATTTTACCAATTCTCATACACAAAGTGCTTACCACTTAACATACATTAGCTTATCCTCACTACAACCATTTGAGATACAAATCTTACTTCATTTTACAGATTTGCAAAGTGAGGCACACAGGTGATGATTACATACCTAATGCAGCTGTATAATTGGGACTGGTACCCCTATCTGATGCTAAAGATGAATTCTAATTCAGTGAGAAAAATATAAGTAGAAATGTATATCCCTAGCTTGATTTAAAGCATCTTGGCTATTAACCAACTGGGCTAAAAAAACAAAAAACAAAAAAACCCAAAAAAGGTATTTCAACATTTTCATTTACATACAACTAAAAGCTTAGAAAAAAAGAGATAACAACAGAGCAATGTACGTTATTACCTGTTCACGTAATCCTTAAAAAATTTATATACTTTTAATAAAAACATTAAAATGCTAAGTCTATAATACTGTTAAGTATCTATCTCTTTACTATAACTACTACTTTTAGTTTTTCTAATAGTTAACATCATATATGTCTACATGTTTATAGAAAAGTATGTGCCAGGGGCGCCTGGTTGGCTCATTTGGTTTAGCATCTGACTTCGGTTCAGGTCATGATCTTGCAGTTCGTGGGTTCAAGATCCATGTCAGGCTCTGTGCTGACAACTCAGAGCCTGGAGCCTGCTTCAGATTCTGTGTCTCCCTCTCTCTCTGCCCCTCCCTTTCTCGTGTTCTTTCAACAATAAATATTAAAAAAAAAAAAAAAAAAGACATTAAAAAAGAAAAGAAAAGTATGTGCCAGAGACTAATGTCTTAATTTGTAATCTAGAGTAGGGGCTGGCCAACTAGAGCTCATGGTTCAAAACCAACCCACACCTGACTTCTGTAAATGTTTTACTGGAACACAACCATTTTACATATTGTCTATGACCATTCTCAGCTGAAACAGCAGAAGTAAATAGTCAAGATAAGAGACCACATAGCCTGGAAAGTCTAAAATATCTACTATCTGCTCTGTTATAGAAAATGTTTGCCAACATCTGCTCTAGACTAATCCATCCTATACAAATAAAAATGTATCAATATAAAAGTTTTCAACACATGCTAATTTATAATAAAACCATCCAAAGTCAGTTAAGTTCCAACAACATAACCTAGGAAATATGAGAAAGCCAACTTGTGAATCGAATATCTACCTAATGTTTTAAAATCACTCATGTAGTATTCTCCTACAGATCATTACTTTATAATTTGCACCAAAGACAATTTCTAAAAATTAAAAAAAAATCCATTCCTAAATATCTAAAAAAAAAACTAAGGCAGGAAGGGAAAAAGAAAGAGAAGGAAGAAAAAAGGAAACCAGAAATGCTCATTTTTTCCATGGTTAATTTCTGTGATTTTCTCTTTTAATTTTAACAGTCAGTTTATACATTGCAATGTTCAAGCCACTTCTGTATTATAATTGTATTATAATTGACCTGCAGAAATTTGCTGTCATCAGTAAGATAAACTTAGTAAGGCAAAAGGACTTTCTATCAAAGTTCCTCACATAGTAGGCAATCAATAAAGACCTGTAGCACTGAGCTGTCTCAGAATCACAATTTTTCTTTTTTAACACGACACACTACTCACTTGGCAAAATAATTAGTCAAGACTAAGTAGCCTCAGTATTTGTGGCTAAGATATATAGTATCCGAGTACTTAAAAAGTGAGGTAGTAAGAAGTTGAAAAATAATTCAACATCCCCCAAAACGTCTCATTTAACAGGCTGCAACTTTTAAGCCATTTTAAGTTTTGAAATTTTACTGACCTCTCCAAATTTTACATTCCAAACTCCAAAGATTAAATGCAGCCGAGTCGTTAGTAAAATTTCCCCCTTCAATTTTGACTACTATGATCCTATACTGAGTGACAGCTGCCAAGAACAGATGGAGCTATGATGTTACCCAATTCAGGGAAAGTGATTTTATGTTTTTGTTTTTAAATACTGGGTTTTTAAGGCCTGTTACATGACCTTTGCTTTATCGGCATGAGAGTAGGGAAGGCCAGGAAAAAAAAATCCAGGGAATCAAATTTTTCCTCTTACCATAATTCTAAACCATCTTCCAGAAGATAAACATGTGGAGGCTGGGAAACATCTGTACTCAGTTGAATAACTGGGAGCAGGAAAGGGTACAGGTTCTTGCTGTCTGCTCCTAATCCCTATGAGAAGTATAAATAAAACTTAACGTAAGACACTCTAAGATACCACCCCCACCAAAAAAAAACCTATCATATAAAAAAGTCCTAAAACAAATTTATAAAAAATAAATCAATCGGAGTTTCTGGGATGGTCCTAACTATAAGCACTACTAAAACAAGGTTCGTTCTATTTACAATTGAACAGCAAGTAGCAACAAAATACTATTAATTGCCCATGTTTGTAAAACCATATACAGCCAGGCTATAAACATGTTTGTTTTAAGCGATTCCATATATATCTTCCTCTCTCTGACTACTAAAGAGTTACCAACATTGCTGTATTAAATTCAATAAATTATATCATCTAAATATTCTAAAATGAACCCAATCAAAATGTTTATCAGTACAATAACTACATCATAGTACATTCATATTCCAGAATATTAACTAGCCAATGAAAAAGTATTAGGCATGGAATGAAAACAATCTCAAAAATAATTACAAACTGAATTTCAGAAGCGCAGAAATGTGTCTAACAACTGCACAAATCCCAGAATTTTTAAAAATTCCTATCACATGCAAGGAGATATACACATAAAAATGTTTGTTTGGGGTACACAGAAAAAATTGAGGCTAATTAAATACTGGAAGGGGAAAAGGATGCTGAAAGAAGATAATATTTTTTTAAGTTTTAAAAATGCACAAAATTTTTTTAATGAACAATTTTTAGTAATACTTTTAATGACCCAAAAATGGAGGAGGTAGAGGGGGTTTTATCTAAAATTCTAGTTTGCCTAATTACTGTTCTATGGAGATTGACTCAATGTATCACATTAAGTCCAAGCACTCTGAAAGAAAACAAAAAGGATAAAAAGCCTATTTTTTAATCCATAATAATCTCAGTAATCTGATTAACAAAGGAAACCAATAACTATCAAATACCTCCACATTTAGGAAGTAATTCAGATATGAGTAGCTAATAGTAAATTAACGTATGTTAAACAAAACAAAATCTGTATGTATGTATCTTCTGATGCCATATATATACTGAGTTCAATCTATTAGTGGGGCAGACACTTCAGTAGAAATGCATAAAGCTTATCCTTAAGTGTGGCACTTTCTAGACCTAAAAATCAGTTGAAAGACCTTACTAAAGATCTTTTTAAAGAGAGAATTATTAAAATGTCACATTTAATAAAGTTGTACGTTGTGTCTTAAAATTTTGTTCAACTTCACTCTGCAGTTCAATCTTTAATAAAACAAAAAGAAAAAGGAACATTAAGATAAACTAGTCAAGTTCATTTTGATTAAGTAGACTTAAAATTTCCTAGAAAAATTAAAATCCATCTACTTACTTAGTGCGCAAAACTAAAGTAAGCCACTGCTAAACAAGTAAGACTCTGTCAAAGCCAGAAGACAGTACCTTTGTAGTCTAATGGCCTGAAGAATGTGTGCAATCACAGATATACAGCTTTAAATAAATATGAACATCCTCTCAGTCCACCGTTATAACTATAAGACATTGTCTACAACACTATGAAATAATCACAATGATAAGACATTGCCTACAATACTATGAAAGCTCAAAATAAATTCATCAGTTATTAAAATGATCAGAAATGCTTTAAGAAGCAGAAATCTTACTGTATAATAATTACATAAGACAGAGGAGAAAATGAGGTGAAGGGTACTCTGTACTATCTTTGCAACAGCCTGTGAATTTATAATCATTTTTTAGGTGAAGGGGGAAAAAAATAACACCCCCTAAATATTGGCACTTCTCAGGCTAATGTATTTGACTGCCTTCCCTCTGCCATGTGCATGCTGAAAATGTCCCAACATATTATCTCCAAACACAGACCTCTGAACTCCAGACACTGAGTAACTTATAGGACATCACCATCCAGAAGTCCTCTCAGCTCTTAAGGTGACCACTGAACCAATTCACAGTCTTTCTAAAAAAAAAAAAAAAAAAGAGTACCTCTCCCGGCATTTCCAAACTCAAGTGACCTGTACCTCTACCTATTTTGTGGTAAACAGTCAACCTCCTCCTGGTTCCTCTTCCTACTGAGCCCACATCTCAACAATCCTTCATTCTCATGTTTTTCAAATCTTTCCCCTTCTTTACAAGGCTTTTACTACAGACCCACATCATCTCTTTCACAGTTAACAGAAAGCCTAACAATCATTTTCCCTGACCTTAGTTTTACTCCATCCCAAACCTTGTCCCCACTGGCAACCAGATTTCCTTTCTAAAATAAAAATGCTAACACTCCTTGTTCTGAACTTGAATAGATGTTCTTGTGGCCTTCCTGACCATGCCCCTGTCCCCACACTCTGTACTATGTGCCAGATACACTGAACAACTCAGTATGAGCAATCACAATGTGAAAATCTGGAGGAAGCTGACAAATTTAACATATGCATATACTACTGGTCTCTGCCAAGATCCACTTAAGGATCCAGGAGGATGTGTTAAAAGACCAACTGGGAAAACCAAGGAAAACCAAGCTCAAATCCAGCAGTAAAAAAATGGCAAGCAAGAAGCAACTTGATTTACATTACAGAAACTCCCCCAAAGACTCAGGAACTGGTAGCACCAGGTACTTTGGGAAGGGTGAGATTCAAGGTCAGGTATTAAAACTAAGAGGGCCTCTAGAAAGTGTTTTACAAAGCAGATCTCTTCCAAGTCCACTAACAACTGGTCCTGTTTGATTCTCTGATAAGGTAAAGCAAATTATCTAAAGGCAAAGAGATGTCCAATAATCAAAAGCAGAGATACTACATTAAAAAAAAGAAGATGTAGGGGGGCCTGGGTGGCTCAGTCTGTCAAGCGTTGGAGTTCAAGCTCAGGTCATGATCTCATGGTTCGTTGAGTTCGAGCCCTGAATTGGGCTCTGTGCTGACCTCTTGGAGCCTGGAACCTGCTTGGGATTCTGTGTCTCCCTCTCTCTCTGCCCTTCCCCCACTTCTGCTTAGTCTTTCTCTTTCAAAAATAAAAACATTAAAAAAAAAAGAGAGAGATTCAACAGGCAAGAGGCAGGAAAATGAAAGATCACTTACTAAGAAAAGACATCAAAAACAAGGATAGTTCCCCTACAAAACCACCCAGCTAGATTATATCTGGAAAGGAAAAATTCAGAATAGGTCTCCCATACATTTTCAACTCTCTCCTTCAGTCTTGTTTGTTTGTTTTTAAGCAGGCTTCTTGCCCAGCCTGGAGCCCAATGTGGGGCCTGAACTCATGACCCTGAACTGAAGGCCTGAGCTTAAATCAAGAGTCAGACACTTAAACAAGTGAACCACACAGGTGCCCCTCAATTAGCTTTTTAGTCCCCTAAATTTATATAGACAAAATTCTGATGATTCTTGAAGTTGGGTGACTGATTATACTGTTCTTCCTTTTGTATGCCTCAAATTTTTCACGAGTTAAAAAAATAATAACAAAAGCAGGCAATCAAGGATCAAAAGATGATCTCTTCAGAGACAACTAGTCTGGGTTTCCAGAGCTAGAAAGTTAAAATAAAAACCTACAACTAAACTATTATCTCCCTCTCAAATCTGAAAAAATCCAAAAATGGCAGTGTTTTCTACAACATGAAACTTAACGATAATCCTTGGTATATTTTTCTCAAATGACTGAAAAACACATTTTAAACTACAGTCTCAACTGTAATATTAAACGTCATATGCTTTCTCCAAGAAGGCGGATGAGCACTTGGTTGGAAGCCTGCCCCTCTGGACTAAAGAGGGAACAGAGAACACGGAAGGGTCACGATGTACGGAAAAGGCCCTGTCCACTCTAAACGTTCCGAGGTTACTGCGGCTTCCTCAGACTTCCCAAGGTAACCCCACCTGAGAAGACAGAAGCTGGGTTTTTCCACACCTCCCTCACAAAACTCTCAATTGGAGTCTGATAAGAACACATTCTGACAAAGATATAATGCATAAGAGGTGGGATCACTCTTGTTCTGTTACTTCTGAGAGCACTCTTAGGGGAGTCAGTAACCTCATCCTAGCCTTTGTACCCTATTCCATAAATGGGACATAATCTTCACAAGAGATCACAAAAATTAAATGGTAGGTAAGAAGAAATGCTACATGAAACACTTTAAAAGAGGTGCTTTTACAGAAATTTTGTATCGGGTTTCATTTATCTGAAACTGCCTTAGGTAGAATTTTCTAACTATAAAACTCATCTATAAATTTCAAAAAAAGTATGTCTGAGGAAGATTTTTTAAAAACTCGTGTTCAAAAAATTTTCCCCCTATTTTTAGCTTATTAGAAAAATACAGAGTGGTAATTATGAACTCAGAGCTCTCCTCATGGGACAATCTATCACACTTTGAGGCAAAGCTAGTAAAACTCAGTGGAGCACACCTGGATGCAGGTATTCTGAGACTTGGCATTAAATTCTTACCTTCCTGTCCTCTCGCCGTCGGAATATAATTCACTGTTAACTGTTCAAATGACAACTACAGCCTGTTCATCACTGTCTTAAATTTGCATTCCTCTCTGCCTGTTGCACAACCCCAACACCTCAACATCAAGAAGACTAAAACCATATTCATTCCTTCCCTCAAAAGTAACTCACCTACTTCTCTATGTTCTCAATTTATGAAAGGGTAACATTTTTATTTATATAACAAAAAAAGAGTGAAAATGAAGAGTAAATTTATGTGGAAAAACCCTGAATACCAACTAAAGTGCATGGAAAACACAATGGACTACACAAATCATGGGTCTATCACGAGAGACCACTACATCTAATGAAAGGACCCATCTTTTAAAAGGAGAGAATATTCTCCAGATGTCAAAAAATGTCCCAAGTCAACACACAAAAGTAGTTTTTAAAACTGTTTAAGATCATTCATGAAAAAGACATAAAGAGAGAGGCCTTTCACTACCATTAAAATAAACCATGTGAAAACAATGAAAAATATGTAAAAAGAAGAAAAAAGCAAAAACCTAGAATCTTAAACACAGAGAATGAGTGGTTGCCAGAGGAGAGGGGAGGGAGAGGATCAGTGAAATAAAGAAAAGGGATTAACAGGTACAAAATCCATTTACATAATAAAGAGGTCCCAAAGATGGGAAGTACAGCAGCACAGGGAATATAGTCAATAAAACCCTTTTAACGTTTTACGGCGACAAAAGGCAGCTACACTCCGCGTGGTGAACACAACATACAGGACTGTCCAATCACCTATTGTACACATGACACAGAATTCTGTATAGTAATCAGATTTCAATAATAAAAAAAAGAAACATACTAAATTCAGAGACTGGAAAGTAACTTACCTGAACAAGGTGTATAAGTGTTGTCAGAATAGCACATCTCAACATATTGTGTTCCTCACTCTGTTTCCAAAGAAGAGGCAAATACTGTACCAAACATCCTACATATGGTCGTATCTACCACAACAGAAGGAGGGGCAGCAAAAGACTTGTATTAGGAAAGAAGGCAATTTTCTTCAAGACACACTGACAGAACATTATTAAGTCCCAGGCAGGAAATAATTAATATTTACTAGGTGAAATGTACTATGCACATATCTTTTTAAAGGTAAATCAGAGACATAAAGCTTTACAGTAAATATTTTTAAAGAATTTAAAGTACCAAATTTACGGCATGAAATAAAATTTAGGAAAACAACATAATGTATCCAGTTATCTAGAGTTTAACAGGAAATGCTGGTTCTTTTTTTAATAAAACAGCTTACCTAACTGGAAATTACAGTTTTAAAAAGTCAGCATTTACTCATACATTCAACAATTATCTGATGGCATCCTCCAGTAACAGGCCCTGAGGACAAGGCACCAGAAAGAAAATGAATGTAAAGGTACACTTACAAACCCTTACAGTGAGAAAAGATAAGTATAATGATAAAGGTGCGTACAGGAGATATAATGAAAACATAGAAGAAAATCCTTTAAAAAATATTTTTTTAATGTTTATTTTTGAGAGAAAGAGAGAGTGGGAGTGAGTGGGGCTGGGACAGAGAGAGAGAGATACAGAGAGTCTGAATGAAGCAGGCTCCAGGCTCTGAGCTGTCAGCACAGAGCCTGATGGGGCTTGAACTCACAAACCATCAGACCATGACCTGAGCTGAAGTGATGCTTATCTGACTGAGGCACCCAGGTGCTCCAAGAAAATCCTTCTTAAAAGATACAGCTGTTAAGACCACATGGATTAAGCTAACCAGTTTTAAAAATTAAAAATGAAAATATTTATTTAAAAATAAGCCCTGAGACACAGCACAGCTTGACAGTGAGCTTTGTAAAAATAAAAGGACCGACACTGAAGCTGTACAGTGCTCCCGCGTCTCGGCTGGCTTATGGTCATTGTGTCGGGAATCACTCTGATGAAGAGTATGCTTCGTGATAAACAGAAATACTAGACCTTCACAACTTCAGCTATCCCGATTCCAATCCCACAGATTAAAATAAAAAATCCTCCCAGAAAAAAGAGTTTACCTTTTTTGCTTATAAACCACCTCACACTAAAAGGGTCGCAAAAAATGTGTAGAATTTGTTGCCCTTGAGGACGTGAGGAAGGTTACAAAAGACAAGTTAAATATTTGCCTAAATACTTAAGCAAGATGACACTGAAAAAAAATATTACAAGACTCTTTATTATAGATCACCTTATCTTCAAATTTTGAATCATACTATTATTTACTGAGCACTTAATCTTGCTAAGTGCTCTCTACCTCAGAGATCACTCTGATCAGCTTACAAAAGCAGATCAATCAGTATGTAAGAACACAGGTTTTAAAGTATCTAGCTATTCACACTTAACAGAAAACAGTATATAACAGGAGGTTCTACTGACATGGAAAATAAACCGATTTTGGTTTTAACATTCAAGTGAGAACACTTTCCAACGAAGGGCACTAAAGGAGTATATGCTGTTAATTACAGATAAGGCAGGTTAAAACCAAAGTACCCAGGTATAGTCGAAAGTCATGAAGTATTTGCATCCTAAACCTAGCTATACATTAGAATTTATGAGGTTCTAAATTTAAATTAATGCTTCAAAAATAGAATTTCAATAATCACCCAAAGAGTTACTGTTGCAAAAGATATACCCCAAAAACAGGGGTTCAGGGCTGGAGATAAGAAAATAGTGAGAGGGCGCCTCGGTGGCTCAGTAGGTTAAGCATCTGACTTTTTTTTTTTTTGTATTTCAATAATGCTTTTTATTTTTTTTAATTTTTTATCATAATATTTTATTGTCAAATTGGTTTCCATATAACACCCAGTGCTCTTCCCCTTAAGTGCCCTCCACCATCACCACCACCTCTTTTCCCCCCTCCCCCTTCCCCTTCAGCTCTCAGTTCATTTTCAGCATTCAATAGTCTCTCAAGTCTTGCATCCCTCTCTCTCCCCAACTCTCTCTCCCTCCTCCGCTCCCCCTGGTTCTCCATTAGGTCTCTCCTGTTTTCCTGCTAGACCTATGAGTGCAAACATATGGTTTCTGTCCTTCTCTGCCTGGCTTACTTCACTC
>PISW01015826.1:0-15420 GCA_004023785.1 Mungos mungo
AGTTGTTTGCGTTGAGTCAAATGCTGGCTGTGGGGGGCTCAGGTAGGCTGTGCCTGGGTTGTCTAGTGTAGTGCCCCTAAACGTGGGTCTCAGGGAGCAGGATCAGCGGTAACAAGGAACTGGTGAAAGATGCCAATTCATGGACCCCCTTCCAACATTTCTTCTAGGGGACCTGGAACACCACACGATTTGTAAGCATATTAAAACTTGAAAGCACAGAAGTTCTTCTCTCTGGGTTTACAATAAACATCCCATGGTGATATTTAAGCACCAGCATCACCTCTGCCCTCTGCAGATCTTCTATTGGTCAGGATGAGGGCCTCGGTGCTGCTTTAACTGTGAGCCCCAGGTGATTCTCAGGGGAGGCCAGGGGGAAGCAGGAGAATTCACAGACATAGTTGGGAAGGCTGCGTCTGGCTTTCAGGTGAAGAGATGAAGATAGTTTTCTCAGCTTGGATGTGGAAGGGGCAGGCGAGTTCAGCCCACGTTCCCCGAGCTGTGGCAGGATGTGTGGCTGTCTGTGGGAGGGCAGGATACCCGAAAGCAGGAAGGAAAGACTCACATGTAAGTGTCCATGCATAAGCTCCTCCCCCCACCCACCCCCACCCTCTGAAACTCCTCTGTGACAAAGGCAAGGAGAGGGTTGCCTTGTCTGCATTTCAGGACTTTTCTGGCTCATAAGTGATGAGAGCAGGTGAGGAGCCTGTCCTGAGGTCCTTAAGGGCCTACAGGTGACATTTCTCCACGTATCTCACCCCACAAAGCACTCGCGAGCCGAAAGGAGAGGAAGAAATGGCTTCTTCTCAGGGAAATTTGGTCTTGACTCAGCTCAGGTGCTGTGTCCACATTACTTACTGACATGCCATGTATTTAGAGCTTTCAGACATTTACTTCTCTACCTCTGATGAGCCTGCCTAACAAATTTGTTTTGGGCTTCTATTTATCCCTTTCATGGTGGTCAAATGCAGCTCTTTAGGACCTTCCTGAGTTCTATCCCCAGGCCTTCTCTGCATTTTCTACAACCAGGCTTTCTATACCGCATGTGGAATCCTGCCATGAGTTTGTCACCTGGAAATTATTGAAAATCATCCAGCTGTGACAAATCAATAGGGGGATGTACTGAGAACCTAGATTCTCCTGGAAGATAGGTCAGGTTTGAGGACCCCAGTAAAGGAGAAGAGTATATATTTATGTCCTGTCTGGGTGTGGCATGAGTCTATGTAAACTGGTTAAGACCATGACCACACAGGGGGCCCAGGTGACTCAGTAAGTTCAGTGTCACCATCTTGATTTTGGCTCAGGTCAAGATCTCATGATTTGAGTGAGCCATCTGTCAGGCTGCTCACTTTCAGTAGAGCCTGCCAGGCATATTGTCTCCCTTTCTCCCCTGCTCCCATTCATTCCTACTCAAAGCAAATAAACTTAAAAAAAGAACATGAAAAACAAATCAGCTAGCTGTTGGGCCCAGAACAAGTCAATGTTGTGAAAAAGAGCATTTCTGTCCTGATGGTTTGTTTCAAAGACTTCCTATTTAGAAAACATTCACGACTGTAGGACATGGGAGGAATCTCTGACTTGAAATTTACAAACATTTTCTATATATTCAAAATATCTCTCCTAATATGAATTTTTTCTTTTTTTTCTTCAATTGGAAACTCCATCACGTCAATGATGAGTCCGTCTATATGCCTGAGTCCCCTGATATCAATTTGTCTCATTACAGCTAATGTTAACGTTGTTAACTTGGATCAGGATTTCTCTGATAGATTCTCCCAGAAAGTGAAGTTTCTCTCCTTTGTTTCCTCGAGATCTTGGTCTTTGCAAATAAAGGTTTTTTTTGTTTTGTTTTCCATAATATTTTATTGTCAAATTGTTTGCAAATAAAGGTTTTATTAGTCCTTGATCTATTCAATTTCATTTTTATTTTTCACAGTGTTGCCATTAGTTTTTCCATTACTACTTTTTTTTTTTTTATTTTCAGCAAAAACTAACAAGTATCTTAAAACTAGTATATGTTCACTGGTTTTAAAATTCTATAATGTAACTTGGCATAAGTACCATTTCAAGAGGCATTTGTTGGTGTAAGGAAGTATTCCTGATCTTTTATCTTGACTTGAACCTTCCCCTTTCCTGAGGTCCTCTGTTGCCTTCACTGTGAATTAGTGCTAATTTTAGAAACTAAATGGCATAGGAAATTGTGGTCAACATCTTAAATCTGATACATATTCCTTATTCTTTTGTAAAATTTTCTTTTTTCAAGTTTACTTATCTCTGTTTAGAGAGAGAGAGAGCGCATGTACATGGAGGGGGACAGAGAGAGAGGGAGAGAAGCCCAATCAGGCTCCACACTGTCAGTGCAGAGCCTGATGTGTGGTTCAAACTCAGGAACTGTGAGATCATGACCTGAGCTGAAGACAGATGCTTAATCACTTAGACACCCAGATGCCCTGATATTCATTATTCTTGATTCAGTGGTACCTGGACGTGGAGTTAAGGAGCTAAATATTGTAAAGCCTTCCTAGGTGTCCTAAAGAGGCTATCAAAAAACAGTATTTAGAGACAAAATGTCCTATAATGTGTAATGTCTCTTGTCTACAGAGCCTAGTACTGGATTTGTTTTTTTTTCCCTATAATATTTTATTGTCAAATTGTTTTCCATACAAGACCCAGTGCTTTTCCCCCTAAGTGCCCTCCACCATCACCACCACCTCTTTTCCCCCCTCCCCCTTCCCCTTCAACTCTCAGTTCATTTTCAGCATTCAATCGTCTCTCAGGTTTTGCATCCCTCTCTCTCCCCAACTCTCTCTCACTCTCCCGCTCCTCCTGGTTCTCCATTAGGGTTCTCTTATTTTTCTGTTAGACCTATGAGTGGAAACATATGGTTTCAGTCCTTCTCTGCCTGGCTTACTTCGCTCAGCATGACACCCTCAAGGTCCATCCACTTTCCTACAAATGGCCATATGTCATTCTTTCTCATTGCCATGTATTACTCCATCGTGTATATATACCACATCTTCTTGATCCACTGATCAGGTGATGTACATTGGATTTGAAGTTGTAGATTCTCCAGCAAGGGTCATGTATCTTTTTTGTCCTATCAATAAGCGTTGCTGTCTCTAGGGTACATGGAGTCAGGTTCTCTGTAAAAGGAAAGAGCCCTGGCACATGAAGAGAAAGGAGAGAGTAATCACACACCCAGGTCAGTGGGAATGAATGAAGCAGATGACACAAGGGAGGGCCAAAGATCAAAGGAGAAAACCCAACCTTAAAATGTGGTCTGGGAAGCTCTGTTTGAATGGAAGGATTCTGGAAGCTTCGGTTTATTTTTGCTGCTGGTCATGGAAGGACTTGCTATCTCACTCTTCCCATTCCACAATCCTCTGAGGCTTACCCTCTGTGCCAGTGTCTTCCATGGCATTCATAGTGACATCCCAAAACCTCCCAATGGCCAGTGAGGGTCTATGTGATCTGACATGCTTTGCGGACGTGTGAAAATCTGTACACAGAATGAGATTCTCAGTGGATAATGACCCCTGTCCCAATTAGGGCTCCCCATGGAGGCTTCCCCATGGACCAGACCCAGAAGTCTGTGCTCTGAAAAGGACTGGACGCCTCAGCATTTACATTGGCCTCACAGTGGAATAATTGGGCCATTTCATTAAGACCTAATTGATGCTGGGCCCCATCAAGGTCTAAGTGCCATAATTTTGGGGTTGAGACACTAGAGATGGTAGTTCAAAAAACTACATGGGGATCCCAATATGAACTCAAAGCTAAGAATGACATTTTCAACCTTGCTTGTCAAAATTTCATGTAGACACAATGAGATTCCCATTAAAAACAGATTCTGGGGCCCTTACTCAGATATCATGACTCCTGAGGTCTACATGAAGGTCATTATTTTGTACTTTTAACCACCATTGAGGTTGCTCTCCCCAGACTTCATCTCCAGTAGCACCAAGCTAGAGAAATAGAAGAGCACCCCTGGGTGCCTTCTACCCAATTATCCTACCTGAACACAAACACTGCTCTTCCCAGAGAAGACTAGTAACTGCTTTCAAAAAGATGGCATTCTCTGTTCATCCCCTGCAAGTTGGGAAAGGAAAGGATAAGGCAGTGGTGTCTGAACATGGCTCTTTGGAGGACATATGTGTACTCATCCAGGAAAGGGATATTTATTATCTTCTCCATGTTCCTTCATGAGGATGCCCTGTGTCCAGGTCACTGGGCTGAGAATCTCACATACATTGTCTGAGTTAATCTTTCAAAAACATTGCCAATTGGGTACACTATGTTCATTTTCCCAGGAGGATTGGATGTGCCTTCTTGAGAGTAGAGATGTTTTTTCTCTTCTTTTGTAATATCCATATTCTTGGATATAACGTTGGATGTGAAGGAACAAATATAGAGAGGAGACTGGGAGCCAGGAAGGAAGGCCCGAGTAGAGGATCTGAGGGAACTTTGATGCACCAATCATGTGCATTTCTATATTTGGTTAATTTTATTTTTTAATTTGATATAGTTCATTGTCAAGTTGGTTTCCACATAACACCCAGTGCTGTTCTCCTCCAGTCCCCTCCTCCACGTCCATCCCCCTCCTCCCCTATCCCTCTCCTTCTTCAGACCTCACTTTCTTTTCCGTATTCAAGAATCTCTCATGATTTGCCACCCCTCCTCTCTTTAACTCTTTTTCTCTCTTTTGCCTCCCCATGACCCTCTGTTCAGTTTTATCCTGTTAGACCAATGAGTGAAAACATGGTGTCTGTGCTTCTCTGCCTGAATTTTTTCACTTAGCATGACATCGTCGAATTCCATTCATGTTTCCATGAATCCCCAGATATCATTCTTTCTCATTTCAATATAGTATTACATTGTATCTATAAACCACATCTTCTTGATCCATTCATCCGTGGATGGACTTCAGACTCTTTCCATGATTTGGCTATTGTTGAATGTGCTGCTATGAACATTGGGCTACATGTGTCCCTGTGCATAAGCACTCCTGTATCCCTTTGGTAAATCCTGAGCAGTGCTATTGCGGGTTCATAGGGCAGTTCTATTGTGGATTTTTTTAGGAACCTCCACACTGTTTTCCAGAGTGGGTGCACCAGTTTACATTCCCATATCGACAGTGTAGGAGGTTGCCCATTTCTGAACATGCTCAACTGCATCTATAGTGTTCTGATTTGTTCAGTTTAGCAACTCTGATCATCATGAGGTGGTGCATCAGTGCGTTTTTGATTTGTATTAATCTGATGATGAGTGATGCCAAGCATCGTTTCATGTGTCTGTTGGCCATCTGGATGCCTCTTTGGAGAAGTGTCTCATCATGCCTTTTGCCCATTTATTTACTGGATTATTTGTTTCTCGAGTGTGGAGTTTGGAGAGTTCCTTGTAGATGTTGCATGCCAGTCCTTTATCCCATGTCATTTGCAACTACTTTCCCCATTTCATCAGTTATCAGTTCTTATTCTTGATTGTAGTGCATAAGCTTTTTATCTTGATGAGGTCCCAATAGTTCATTTTTGCTCTTGACTGCCTTGCGTTTGGAAATGTGTCAAATATGAAATTGCTGCAGTTGAGGTCCAGAAGGTTATTTCCTGCTTTCTCCTCTATGGTTTTGATGGTTTCCTGTCTCATATTCAGGTCCTTCATTCATTTTGAGTTTATTTTTTCTGTATGGCATAACGGAGTGGTCTAGTTTCATTCTTCTGCATGTTGGTGTCCAGTTGTCCCAGCACCACCTGTTAAAGAGAATGCCTTTTTTTTTTTTTTCCGATTGGATAGTCTTTCCTGTTTTGTCAAAGATTAATTTGCCATACGATTGTGAATCCCATTTTGGGCTCTCTATTCCGTTGGTTTATTTCTCTGTTTTTGTGCCAATACCATACTGTCTTGAGGATGACAGCTTTGTAGTAGAGGCTAAAGTCTGGGATCCTGATGCCTCCCGGTTTGATTTTCTTCTTCAATATTACTTTGGCTATTCAGGGTATTTTGCAGTTTCATACGAAGTTTAGGATAGTTTTTTCTAGCTTTGAGGAGAATGTTGGTGCAATTTTGATTGAGATTGCATTGAATATGTAGATTGCTTTGAGTAATAAGGACAGTTTAACAACGTTTATTCTTCAGATCCAAGAGCATGGAATGGTTTTCCGTTTGTGTCTTCTTCAATTTCCTTCATAAGTTTTCCATACTTTTCATCATACAGGTATTTTACATCTTTGGATAGGTTGGTTCCTAGGTATTTTAGGGTTTTTCATGCAATTGTTAATAGGACCTGTTTCTTGATTTCTCTTTCTATTGCTTCATTATTGGAGTAGAAAAATGCAGCCCATTACTGTGCACTGATTTTGTACCCAGTGACTTTGCTGAATTCATGGATCAGTTCCCATAGGCCTCTGGTGGAGTCTGTTGGGTTTCCATGTAAAGTAACATGTCTTCTGGGAAAAGTGCAAGTTTGACTTCATCTTTCTCAATTCTGATGCCTTTTACTTCCTTTTGTTGTCTGATTGCTAATACTAGGACTTCCAGTACTATGTGAAACAACAGTGGTGAGAGTGGACATCCTTGTCGTGTTCCTGATCTCAAGGGGAAAGCTCTCAGTTTTTCCCCATTGAAGAGGGTATAGGTGTGGGCTTTTCAGATATGGTTTTCATGATGTTTAAGTAAGTTCCTTCTATCCCGACTTTATCGAGGGTTTTTATTAAAAAGGATGCTGTATTTTGTCAAATGCTTTTTCGGCATCTTTCAACAGGATCATATGGTTTTGACTTTTCTTGTGTTAATGTGAGGTATCACTTAGATGGATTTGTGAATATTGAACCACAGAAATGAATTTCACTGCATCATGGTATAATTCTTTTCATATGCTGTTAAATTCGATTTGCTAATATCTTGTTGAGTTTTTTTTGCATGTGTATTCATGAAGGATATTGGCCTGTAGTTCTCTTTTTTTGTTGGATCTCTGTCTGGTTTGGGAATCAACGTAGAGCTGGCTCTGTCGAATGAGTCCAGAAGTTTTCCTTCTATTTCTATTCTTTTGGAATAGCTTGAGAAGAATCAGTATTAACTCTGCTGTAAATGTCTGGTAGAATTCCCTGTGGAAGCCATCTGGCCCCAGGCTCTTATTCCTTGGGAGATTTTTGATAACTGATTCGATTTCTTCACTGGTCATGGGTCTGTTCAGATTTTCTATCTCTTCTCGTTTGAATTTTGGTAGTGCATGTGTGTTTAGGAATTTCTCCCTTTCTTCTAGGTTGTCCAGTTTGCTGGTATATAGTTTTTCATAGTATTCCATCATTGTTTGTATTTCTGAGGGATTGGTTGAAATAGATCCATGTTCATTCGTCACACTGTCTACTTGAGTGCTCTCTTGTCTTTCTGAGAAGCCTGCCAGGAGACTTATCAATTTTGTTTATATTTTCAAAAAACTAAAACTCTTAGTTTCATTGATCTGTTAAAGCATTTTTTTGGATTCTATATTGTTTATTTTTGCCCTGATCTTTCTTATTTCTCTTCTCTTGGGTTTGGGGACTCTAGCTGCTCCCCTTCTATTTTCTTTAGGTGCTTTGTTAGATTTTGAATTTACACTTTTTCTAGTTTCTGGAAATAGGCTTGGATTGCAGTATACTTTCCTCTTAGGTCTGCCTTTGCTGCCTCCCAGAGAGTTTGGATTGTTGTATTTTCATTTCCATTTGTTTCCATATATTTTTTTAAATTTTTTCTCTAATTTTCTGATTGACCCAGTTGTTCCTTAGTAGAATGGTCTTTAACCTGCATGATTTGGAGGTTTTCCAGATTTTTCCTGTGGTTGGTTGCAAGTTTCATAGCATTGTGTTCTGAAAGTGTGCATGGTATGATCTCAATTCATTTATATTTATGGAGGGCTGCTTTATGATCCAGTGTGTGAGTCATCTTGGAGAATGTGCCATGTGCACTCGAGAAGAAAGTGAATTCCCTAGCCTCAGGATGTAGTGTTCTAAATATATCTGTCAAAACCTTCTGTTCCAATGTGTCGTTGAGATCCATTGTTTCCTTAGTAATTTTCTGTGTGCTTTATCTATCCATTGCTATAAGTAAAAATTTAAAATACCCTGCAGTTAGCACTTTCTTATCAATCAGATTGTTTCATTTTCTGATTCTTTTATGTATTTGGGTGCTTTTTTAAAAATGTTTTTTATTTGTTTCTGAGGGACAGAGAGAGACGGGACCAGCAGGGGAGGGTCAGAGAGAGAAGAAGGGAGACACAGAATCCGAAGCAGGCTCCAGGCTCCACTAGCTGTCAGCACAGAGCCCGATGCAGCGCTTGAACCCACAAACTGTGAGATCATGACCTGATCCAAACCTGGATGCTTAACCCACTGAACCACGCAGGCACACCTGGATTTATGCTTCAGAATTAGGCACCTAGATCTTATAATTGTTAGGTCTTCCTGGTGGATAGCACTGTAATTATTATCGAATGTCCTTCTTCATTTTTTTTTTTTTTTTTTACTGCCTTTACTTTAAAGTCCAGTTTGTCTGATAGAAGTATGGCTACTCCAGCTTTCTTTTGACTTCCAGTCGCATGATAGATATTTCTCCAATTCCTACTTTCAATCTGAAGGTGTCTTCAGGTCTAAAATGAATTTCTTGTAGACAGCAAATAGATGCATGTTTTAAATCCATTCTGGTATCGTATGTCTTTTGATTGGCATATTTAGTTCCTTGACATTCAGTGTTATTATTGAAAACTATGGGTTTTCTGTAGGGTTCATGCTTGTAGTAGTGTCTCTGGTACCTTGTGTTCCTTGCAACATTTCCCTCATGAGTCCCTCTTGAGATTTCTTGTTGGGCTGATTTAGTGGTGATGAATTCTTTCAATTTTTGTTTATTTGGAAAACCTTTATCTCTCCTTCTATTCAGAATGACAGGCTTGCTGGATAAAGGATTCTCGGGTACATAGTTTTTTCTGTTCATCACGTTGAAGATTTTCTGCCATTCCTTTCTGCCCTGCCTAGTTTGAGTCGATAAGTCTGTAACAACACAGATATGTTTCTCTTTCATCCCTAGCTCTTTCAGAATTCTCTCTTTATCCTTATATTTTGCCAGTTTCACTATGATTCGTTGTGCAGAATGTGGATTCAAGGGATGTCTGAGGGGAGTTCTCTATTCCTCTTGGATTTCAATGTCTGTTTCCTTCCCCAGATGAGGGAACTTCTCTGGTATAATTTGTTCAAACAGTCTTTCAGCACTTTTCTTTCTTCTTCTTCAGGAATTCCTAGGACATGGATATTGTTGCGATTGAATGTATTACTGAGTTTTTGAATTCTTGCGTGTTTCTGGATCAATTTATCTCTCTTTTTCTCTGCTTCCTCTTTTTCTGTAATTGTATCTTCTATTTGACCTCTGCTTATTTCTGCCTCTTGAATCCGTGCAGCGGCCACCTCCATTTCATTATGCACCTCAGCTATAGCATTTTTTAAGTTCCTCACAACTATTTTTAAGGTTTATAGTCTTTGCAGCAATAGCTTCTCTGATGTCTTCCATGGCTTTTTCAACTCCACAATTTTATGACAGTTGTTTTAGAATCTTGCTCCTTCATGTTGCTTATATCTGTGTTGAGCACTTCTGTAGCTGTGACTCCTTCCTGGAGTTTCTTAACATGACAGTTCTTCCGTTTCATCATTTTAGCTAGATTTTGGTCTCTGGTCAGTTTCAAAGCTAGTTATGCACTCTGCACCTGTGAGTATTGCTACATTACAGGAGACTCATTGGCTGTCCTGGGTCTGTCTGTTTAAGAAGTGTTCTTTTAATGGTGTCTCTTGGTCTGTCTTGTTGTGCCTTTGGTTCTTCTATTTTCCTAATTGTAGTGATATTTGGGACTCTCCACCACGTGTACTTTGACTTGTTTCTTGAGGTAGCCCTGGTGGTGGTGATGTGTCTATCTCCCCACCCCACCCCGGAACTGTGAGCTCCAAATGGGACTGGACCTGCCTCATCCATTGTGGTGTTTCCAAGGCAGGATCTGCTCATGAAAGTTATGGAGTGGTAAGAACAAATGCATACTGTTTCTCCACAACCCTTTCATCTTCACTCAAATGGAATCTTCTTGGAGGACCCGGTCAACAGGGCTGTTCTGTAGCACTGAAGAGCCCTGCTCTTGATTTTTGAGAATATTCCTTTATTTCTCTCTCTCTCTCGGGTGTCTGTATCTTGCTCCCTCATTCCTTTTCTCGATTTCTCTCTCCCTCCCTCACTCTTCCCTCTCTCCCTCTGTCTTCTTCTCCCTCTCATTCTCTACATGGACACTTAATGATTGATTAAATTCCTGGTGGAGTGGTCATTCTAATGGGTCTTTTTCACTGTTCGTCTGATTTTTTACTATAATAATGATTCTCATGTGTTCTCTCTTTGGCTTCTTTCTCCTACTGTTGCTATATTGGCAAATATTTCCTGACTCCTTCACTCTGCCAACAGATGTTGCTTTCTGCTACAAATGTCTGCTCTGGAGTCTACAATAGCGGCCTTCTGTAATAGTCATAGGTAAGTACAGTTTGTGACCAATTTGGTCCATATTTGGGATACGTCTACAACCCTAGTCACCTTGAAAAGTTGCAGAAGATGAGCCCATCACCCGTTAACGAACTTGGAGATTAAAGGGTCAAAAATTGGTCAGGGTTTGGGCATCTGGGTGGCTCAGTCAGAAGCAACCAACTTTGGCTCAGGCCATGATCTCTCAATTTGTGAGCTCGGGACCCTGGTCAGGCTCTCTGTTGGCAGTTTAGTCCCTAGTTTTTACTTCAGATATTGTGACTCACTCATTCTATTTCTCTGCCCTTTTCCTGCTCACACTTTGTCTCTGTCTCTTTAAAAAATTAACCTGAAAAAAATTTTAACCTGAAAAAATCTTTAACAGTTTGGTCAGGGGTGAAATGATGAGGGACAGAAATAGAAAAGTGTTCACCTTTAGCCCACAAGGCTGATCATTAGCCTGTATTGCTTTTTAAAAATAGTTTTGATAGGATCAAATACGTGCTTGTTGCTATATTCTTTTCTTTTTCAAGATTAAAAACACTTTTAAAATATTTTTGAGAGAGAAAGAGACACAGTAGAAGCATGGGAGAGTAAGAGTGATAGAAAGAGTGAGAGAATGAGAGAGAGAGAGAGAGAGAGAGAGAGAGAGAGAGAGAGAGAGAGAGAGAGAGAAATTTGATGCAGGCTCCAGACTCGGAGCTTGTGACCAAGGAGCCCTATGTGGTGGTCAAACTGACCTACTCGAGATTATAACCTGAGCCAAAATTAGATGCTTAAGCCACTGAGCCACTCTGGTGCCCTTGCTAGCTGTATTCTTAAGGGGTCTCATGACTGCCTAGTCACCTGACTGATAACTAATATTGGACTGAATGATCAGCACCAGAGAAATTTTGCAAAAGTCGTTTTAGGAATAGAAATATGAGAAATATTTGTGATTTAATACTCCCATGGCACCTGAGTGACTCAGTCAGTTAAATACCTGACTTCAGCTTAGGTCATGATTTCAGGGTTTGTGGGTTCAAGCCCTGCATTGGTTTCTGTGCTGACAGCTCAGAGCCTGGAGTCTGCTTTGGATTTTGTGTGTCCCTATTCTCTGCCCCTGCTCCAACCCCACTCGTGCTCTGTCTCACTGTCTCTCTCAAAAATAAATAAAACATTAAAAAATTTTAAAGTAGTTTTTGTTCTAACATTCCTGGGTGACCCTCCCGCTTGAGCACTAAGGACAACCATCATCTTTATACAGCCAAAATACAGCCCCTTCTGCTCATGGGGCCTGTCCCTCTGCTACTTGAATAGTCTTACCAAGTTGCACCACAAAACATCTCAAGGATTCTTTGCTGACCAATGATGCCACACCAGTTTTGTTACCGAAAACCCCACGTTTGGCTGACAGTCATTCAAAAAGCCAATACTCAATACGGAAGTTTGATGGAAAGGAATATGAGCTCTTTCCAATAGGCAAGAAAACAGACGCTTGTCCAAAAATCAACTTCAAGGTTTCTGCCTGCCCGAAGAAATATTTAGCACCACTGGAGGACAGTTAAGCAGTAAAAGCAGAGCACAGTCATGTGTAATACCTCTTGACTGTGTGTAGACTCAATTCAGGCAGCGATAGATACTATTAGGGTGCTGGATTGCTGTGGATTGGTGCCACAGGGGGAGGCTGTCCAAGGACGTTTGGGACCAAGTTTTTCTAAGAATCCCACAAGATCTATAGATCTAGAAAGAAAGATTTGGTTAATCAATTATGCAGGCTAAAGGTGCATACTAAATCTTAAAGATTACTGGGCACCTGGATGGTTCATTGCGTTAAGCGATTAAGTATGCAACTCATGGTTTTAGCATAGGTCATGATCTCACATTTTCGTGTGATTGGGCCCCACATTGGGTTCTCTGCTGGCAGTGCAGAGTCTGGTTGGTATTGGGTCTTCATCCCACTCTTTTCCCCTCCCCCACTCCTGTGGTCCCTTTCTCTCTCAAAATGAAAATAAAATAGAATGCAATAAAATCTTAAAAGTCACTTAGTTGGCTAGATGGACCAGGTTATGGCTTCAATGTAACTTAAAAAAATAAAAGCCCTTCAGGTTTATTCTGCTGCAGCAAATGGAAGGAATTCTTTCTTTTTTTTTTTCCTTAAGTTTTTTTTATATTTATTTTGAGAGAGTGAGACACAGTGCAAGTGTAGGAGGGGACATAGA
Source organism: Mungos mungo (assembly GCA_004023785.1). Taxonomy (NCBI): domain Eukaryota; kingdom Metazoa; phylum Chordata; class Mammalia; order Carnivora; family Herpestidae; genus Mungos; species Mungos mungo. The sequence goes on from PISW01015826.1 coordinate 12,714, forward strand.
GATAGAGGAAGACAGAGAATCTCAAACAGGCTACATACTGTCAGCATGGAGCCTGATGTAGGGCTTGAACTCACTGATCCTGAGATTATGACCTGAGCCTACATCAAGAGGCTGAAGCTTAAGCAACTCAGCCACTCAGGAAGCACAGGATGTCCTTCTTCGGTGAGGCTGATATATTTAGCAAGAGCAAATTAGGTGGGTCATCTTGACCAGGAAGAGAGCTAATGCCAGAAATTAACTTTTAGGATTATAACAATTTGCCTGCAGTTGTGACAATCCAATGTTTGATAATCATTTGCTCTTTCCTTTTTTTCTGTGAATATATTTTCCCCATAGAATTTAGAAATTCTAAATTCTACCACCTTCTTCAAAGTCTCCATGGCATATAAGCATCAATTGTCTCTCTTTGTGCCTCCTATCTTGGAGGTTACCATAATTAAGAAATTATTATTTTTTCTCTTATAAATCTGTCTTTAGTGAGTTTGACTATTAATACAGTCAAGAATTGAGAAGGGAGAAAGAAAACTGTTTTCCTATCCTATACATTTTGTTGTGGAAAACTGACTTCCAGACTTAGAGCCAAAATGTGATTAGAAAAGTAGTGCTGAGTAATGAAGAACAATAGCTTTCTTGCTTTGTCAAACAAAGGAGGCTGGAGCACATTAAGGCCTTCACGAACTGCAAGCCCAACCAGAGGAACGTGCTGGGGGCTATTTAGGGAAATACAGGATCTAGCCAGGCTCTGGAAAGCCCTAAGATGTAACAACTCATTGTAGCCTAATGGCTAAATTCGTTTTTTTCCTAAGATACTGTTGCTAGATTCTAAGATATTGTTTTAGATTCTAAGATGCTGTTACTAGATTCTAAGATACTGTTGCTAAATTCTAAGATATTGTTATTAGATTCTAAGGCGCTATTGCCAGATCCGAGCCTTTAACAGCAAAGTTCTCTTCTCTGTACCCGCTTCGCTTCCCCTTCGGACTCATGATTGATCACCTCAATAATGCCCTTTCCTCCCTTGCCATAACCTACATAAACCCTGAGCTTCACATCAGCGGCACTCTCTCCTGAGGACTTGCCGACACTCGGGAGGAGCCGTCGGACTAACTAAAATAAAATTCATACAAAATCTCCGTTTGTGTCTGTGGGTTTCACTCTCGATGACTCACTTTTGAAGGGAAAAGTCTAACATTTTGGAGGCCCTAGCGAGATCCCAAGAGGAGAAATCTCATTCAGTCAGGCCCTGGCACCAGGCCACAATTTTGGAGATTGGTTTGAGGTCATTTTCCATCACCTCCAGAGGTAAGACTTGTGCTGTTCGTGACCAGTCTGTAGGTTTTTCAGAGGGGGCTGACAAGCCAGGAACCTCTCCAACAGTACCAGCCAAGACATTAGTCAGCGAGTTTAGATCTTTGGACCGTCTCTGTCTCCAGACCGCCTGTTGTGTCTGTCATATGTTTGTTCTCGTTTTGAGTGTCTTGTCACCATCTGTGTCCTTGTGCTTTGGTCATTACTTCTGGCCAAATGGACAACTCAGGGTCAAAGATATATGTGCCTCTGGAGTGATTTCTCACTAACTTCCAGGCCATCTATTCACCTGAAAGTGTGGATGAGTATGGCAATAAATTTTCTAGGGGCTGATGTGGACCCTCTGTGAATTGGAATGGCCAACTTTTGGAACTGGATGGCCACCCAAGGGCACTTTTGACCCCTCAGCCTGCCGGACTGTATCTCAAGTGGTTACTAAAAATCCAGGGCAGCCAGATCGATTTCCTTACATTGATATTAGGATGCAGACATGTGAACAGCTGCCCGCATGGCTGCGACATTGTTCTATAAAACCTAATTGCAGGGTTTTGGTAACAGCAAAGAAACTCATAGTCTCTCTGACGACAGAGGTAAAACAGGTAACATTGGTTCTTCCTTCTCCAGAGGAAATTCTCCTTGATCTCTCTAGTCAATCTCCTCCTTCACCCCAAAATCCTATCTCCTCAACCCCATCCTCTCCCCTGGGCCCAACTTCTTAATCTTCTCGTCCTCCCCCTGTTCTTCCAACTAGTCCCTCTGGGAACCTTCTTATCACACCTCCCCACAGTGGTACCGGGCTCTCCTATGGACCCCTGTTGGACCCGCCTGCACCAGCTTCCCTCTTGTCCTTGTGGGAAGCCAATGATGGAGATAGATATGGTTATATTCCTTTTACTACAAGTAATTTATACAACTGGAAACATCAAAATTCCTCTTTCTCTGAAAAGCCACAAGCTCTCACTTCACTGTTAGAGTCTGTGTTTCACTCTCTTACCCACGTGGGACGATTGTCAGCAGCTTTTACAGGGACGCTTCACTTCTGAAGAACGAGAAAGTGTCTACAACCACGTCTGCCGCACTGTCCTAGACACAGATGGGACAGCCTTCTAGGTAGCCCAATATGTCCGCCTGGAAGAAGCAGCACCTCCAATGCATCCAGATTGGGGTTACAATTTACCAGTAGGTAGGAGATCACTCGCCAACTATCACCAACATCTCCTGGCTGGCCTCAGGGGTGCCACTGGTAAGCCTACCAACTTATCTAAGTTAAGCGAGATGCCACAGGGACCTGGGGAATCCCCTGCTACCTTCTTAGAATGGCTTTTAGAGGCATACCAGACCTACAATCCCATAGACCCGGAGCTCAGTCGCTCCCCAACATTCGTAAAAAGTTACAAAA
>PISW01015827.1:0-15418 GCA_004023785.1 Mungos mungo
GTCATTGTGGTTTTGATTTGTATTTCCCTGATGATGAGTGATGTTGAGTATTTTTTCATGTGTGGGTTGGCCATCTGAATGTCTTCTTTGGAGAAGTGTCTATTCATTCTTTAGCCCATTTCTTCACTGGATTATTTGTTTCTCTGGTGTTGAGTTTGATAAGTTCCTTATAGATTTTAGATACTAACCCTTTATCTGACATGTCATTTGCACATATCTTCTCCCATTCTGTCAGTTGCCCCTTAGTTTTGCTGATTGTTTTCTTTGCTGTACAGGAGGTTTTTTATTTTGGTGAGGCCCCAATAGTTCATTTTTGCTTTTGTTTCCATTCCTTCCAGAGATGTGTTGAGTAAGAAGTTGCTGCGACTAGGTTTTTGCCTGCTTTCTCCTTGAAAGTTTTGATAGCTCCCTGCCTTACATTTAGGTCTTTCATCCACTTTGAGTTGATTTTTGTGTATGGTGCAAGAAAGTGGTCCAGGTTTATTTTTCTGCATGTTGCTGTTCAGTTTCTCCAGCACCACTTGCTGAAGAGACTGTCTGTATGCCATTGTATATTCTTTCCTCCTTTGTCAAAGATTAGTTGGCCTTATATTTGTGGGTCCATTTCTAGGTTCTATTTTGTTCCATTGATCTGAGTCTGTTCTTGTGCCAGGACCATACTGTCTTGATTATTACAGATTTGTAATACAGCTTGATGTCTGGGATTGTGATGCCTCCAGCTTTGGTTTTCTTTTTCAGGATTGCTTTGGCTATTTGAGGTTTTTTCTTGTTCCATATGAATTTTAGGATTGTTTTTTCTAGCTCTGTGAAAAATGCGTGTATTATTTTGATAGGGATTGCATTGACTATGTAGATTGCTTTGAATAGTAATGACATTTAAACAATATTTGTTCTTATCCAGAAGCATGGGATATTTTTCCATTTTTTTGTGTCTTCTTAAATTTCTTTCATAAGCTTTCAATAGTTTTCAGTGTATAGATTTTTCAACTCTTTGGTTATGTTTATTCCTAAGAATTTTATAGTTTTTGGTGCAATTTTAAATGGGATTGATTCCTTGATTTCTCTTTCTTTTGGTTCATTGTCAGTGTATAGGAATGCAACTGATTTCTTTGCATTGCTTTTATATCCTGTGACTTTGCTGAATTCATGAATCAGTTCTACCACTTTCTTGGTGGAATCTTTTGCGTTTTTTATACCCTCTCCATATAGAGTATCATGCCATCTGTGAAGAGTGAAAGTTTGACTTCCTACTGGCCTTTTATTCCTTTGTGTTGTCTGATTGCTGAGGCTACAACTTCCAATACTTTGTTGAATAACAGTGGTGAGAGTGGAAATCCCTGTCTTCTTCCTGACCTTAGGGAGAAAGCTCTCAGTTTTTCCCTATTGAGGAAGATATTAGTGTTGGGTCTTTCATATATGGGTTTTATGATATTAAGGTATGTTCCTTCTATCCCTACTTTCTTGAGGGTTTTTATCATGAAAACATGCTGCATTTTATCAAATGCTTACTCTGCATCTTTTGAGAGGATTATGAGGTTCTTGTCCTTTCTTTTATTGATGTGATTAATCAAATTGATTGTTTTGTGGATATTGAACCAGCCTTGCATTCCAGGTATAAAACTCACTTGGTCATGGTCAATAATTTTTTTTAAGTATTGTTTAATCTGGGTGGCTAGTATCTTGTTGAGGATTTTTGCATCTATGTTCATCAGGGAAATGGTCTATAGTTCTCCTTTGTAGTAGGGTCTTTTTGTGGTTTTGAAATCCAGGTAATGCTTGCTTCATAGAAAGAGTTTGGAAGTTTTCCTTCCATTTCTATTTTTTGAAGAGCTTCAAGAAAATAGCTGTAACCTGTTTTTTAAAGGTTTGGCAGAATTTCCCTGGGAAGCTATATGGCCCTAGGCTCTTGTTTTGGGGAGATTTTTGATTAAAAATTTGATTTCTCTACTGGTTATGTGTCTGTTCAAATTTTCTATTTCTTCCTCTTTCAGTTTTGGAAGTTTATATGTTTCTAGGAATTTGTCCATTTCTTCCAAATTGCCCATTTTATTGGCATGTAATTGCTTGTAATATTATCTTATTATTGTTTGTATTTCTCTTGTGTTGGTTGTGATCTCTCCTCTTTCCTTCTTGATTTTATGTATTTGGATCCTTTCCTTTTTCTTTTTGAGTAAGCTGTCTAGGGGTTTATCAATTTTGTTAAGTATTTCAAAGAAACTGCTTCTGGTTTCATTGTTCTGTTCTAATGTTTTTTGTTTGTTTTGATAGCATTTATTTCTACTCTCATCTTTTTAATTTCCTTCTTCTGCTGGCTTTACATTTCATTTGCTGTTCTTTTTCTAGCTCTTTAAGATGTATGGTTAGGCTGTGTTCTGAGATCTTTCTTCCTTCTTTAGGATGACCTGGATTGATGTATACATCCCTCCTATGACTGCCTTTGCTGTATCCCAGAGGTTTCAGGCTGTGGTGTTACCATTTTTATTGGCTTCCATGTACTTTTTAATTTGCTTTTTAACTTCTTGGTTAGCCCATTCATTCTTTAGTAGGATGTTATTTTGTCTCCAAGTATTTGTTATCTTTCCAAAAAATTTCTTGTGGTTGATTTCAAGTTTCATTGTCTTGTGGTCTGAAAATATGCATGGTATGATCACAGTCTTTTTGTACTTGTTGAGGGCTGATTTGTGTCCCAGTATGTGATCTATTCTGGAGAACATTCCATGTGCACTGGAGAAGAATGTATATTCAGATGTTTTATGATGAAATGTTCTGAATATATCTGTTAAGTCCATCTGGTCCAGTGTGTCATTCAAAGCCACTATTTCCTTGTTGATTTTTTGTTTAGAAGATCTGTCCATTGCTGTACATAGGGTGTTGAAGTCCCCTATTATTATGGTATTATTCTCTATGAGTTTCCTTATATTTGTGATTAATTGATTTATATAATTGGATCCTCCCACATTTGGAAGATAAATGTTTAAAACTGTTATGTCTTATTGGTGGATATACCCCTTAATTATGATATAATGCATTTCTTCATCTCTTGTTACAGTCTTCATTTTAAAGTCTAGATCATCTCACGTAAGTATAGCTAGTTCAGCTTTCTTTTGGTGTCCTCCAGCATGAGAGTTGGTTCTCCATCCCCTTACTTTTAATGTTAATGTGTTTTTAGGCCTAAATTGGATCTCTTATAAACAGCATTTAGGTGGATCTTTTTACTTATCCATTCTGTTAACCTGTGTCTTTTGATTGGAGCTTTTACTCCAGTGACATTTAGAGTGAGTACTAAAGATACGAATTTATTGCCATTATGTTGCCTGTAGAGTTGGAGTTTCTGGTGGTGTTCTCTGGTCCTTTCTAGTGTTTGATGCTTTTGGTCGTCGTCTTCTTCGTCGTCGTCTTCTTCTTCTTCTTCTTCTTCTTCTTCTTCTTCTTCTTCTTCCTTTTGTCTTTTCTACTCTGAGAGAATCCCCCTTAAAATTTCTTGCAGGGCAGGTTTTGAGGTCACAAACTCCTTTAAATTTTGTTTGGGAAACTTTTTATCTGTCCTTCTATTTTGACTGACGAGCTTGCTGGATAAAGAATTCTTGGCTGCATATTTTTCCACTTGAGCATATTGAATATATCCTGCCACTCCTTTCTGGCCTGCAAAGTTTCTGTGGATAGGTCTCCTGCAAACCTGATCTGTCTTCCCTTGTAGGTTAAGGACTCCCCCCCCCCCCATGCTGCTTTCATAATTCTTTCCTTGCCTGAGTATTTTGTGAACTTGACTAAGATATGCCTTGTTGATGGTCGGTTTTTGTTGAATCTAATGGGAATCCTTGTGCTTCTTGGATTTTGATGTCTGTGTCTTTCCCCAGGTTAGGAAAGCTTTTTGCTATGATTTGTTTACATAAGCCTTCTACCCCTTTTCCTCTCTTTTCATCTTCTGGGATCCCTATGTTTTTAATGATTTTCCTTTTTTAATGAGTCACTGATTTCTCTAATTCTTAAATATGCTCTTTTGCCTTAGTCTTGCTCTTTTTTTCTGCTTCATTAGTCTCCATAAATTTGTCCTCTTTATCGCTGATTCGCTGCTCTGCCTTGTCCATCCTTGCCATGTGGCATCCTTTTGAGATTACAGCTCAGTTATAGCATTTTTTATTTCATCCTGACTATCTTTTACTTGTTTTATCTCCATAGTGATAGATTCTAACCTATTTTCGACCCCAGCTAGTAGTCTTACTATCATGATTCTAAGTTCTGGTTCAGACATCTTGCTTGTATCAGTGTTGATTGAGTCTCTGTCTGCCCTTTCTTCCTGCTCGCTCTTCTTGGGTAAATTCCTTCCTTCATTTTGAAGGAAGAAAAGGAATTAATATGGTAAAAAAATTAAATCAAAAGACAACACAAAAAAAAATCAAATAATCCTAGATCCTAGATCCTAGGTGTATTTTTGCTTGGTTATTGAAAGGAGCTTAAAAGATTAGAGAAAAAAAGGACAGACGAAAAAAAAAATGTTTGAAAATTTGAAAACATGAATACAAGGAAATAGAAGAAAATGAAATGATGGAAGTAAAATAAAATTTGAATAATTTACAAAAAAGTAAAAACTACTGTAGAAAAAAATTAATGAAAAATATTTTTAAATAAAAATAGAAAATAAAAATAAAAATTTTCACTTTCTGTATTCAAGAAGAAGAAAAGAAAAAATTGAATACACCTGCAAACAGACTGAAATGATTGAAATTACATGGTTTCCCCCTAGGAGTCAAATTATTGAGCAGTTGATAGTGATAAACTAAGCAGGCAGAGACACTTGTAGTGTTCCTGGAGAGCAACGTTGACCCAGTTGGGCGGGGCTTAGTGTAAAGGCTCTGTTCTCCACTAGCTGGCGCTGGTTAGCTTATGGGGGGGGGATTATTTTGGCACTTGTGTGTATGTGCATGTGCATGAGGGGTGAAAATGACATCACTCAGTTACCCAGTCTCTAGTATCGGAACTCTATTCTCCCCCATCAGCAATTGGGCACCTGTCCATTGTCTCTGGTTTTGTCCACTCATCCACTTTTACATTGTCTGTGACCAAGCTGTCAGGTTGCCAGGTGGCACTCCCTCTTGAGTTTTATCTCAGATATGGCTCTGTTTCTCAACTCCTCAGTTCTGAGGAACTGGGTTTTGACCCACTCACACCTTCTGAGGGAGGATCTTACCAAGCAATGGCCGGGTGCCAGCCATACCCAGGAATGTTTGTGGGACCATGCTGCTGCTGATGCCCAGAGACTGTGGCTGGGTACCATCCCACCCCAGAAAACATTCATGTGATCCTGTAGCAGCATTTCAGGGATATGGTAAATCACAACACACATCTGTCACCAGGCTTCACCATTAACGTCTGTGTTCCAGCATCAGAGAATATGGTTGTTCTCTGGGGTCCACTGGGACCTTGGCCTGTGGGATGGCCACACAACATTTACCAAATGTCCCCCAGACAGGGAAACCACCTCTCCTCATGTGGCCGGAGGATCTCTTGGACTTAACACTGCTCCTGGGGATTTGCCCTTTCTTCCAGAGCACCACCAGGTATAGAGCTATGGAGGGGAGCTGTGCTTCCCCTCTTTACAGAGTCTTAATGGAATTTAAACCATCTCCTTTCTCTTTTCTCCCTTTTTTGTTCAGTCCCTGTGGCTATTTCTAGTTTTCCACTTTCTCTCCAGCTGCTTTTTGGGGCTGGAGCTTTTCCCTTACCCTTTCCTCATCTCTGTCCTCTCTCTGCAAGCAAAAATAGCTCCCTGCCCTCCGTGGCCTTTCTCTCCCCCAATTCACCCCTCTGTGCTGCATACCTGCTGAGTTCTGTGGTTCAGGTTGTACTGATTGTCATATTAATCCTCAAATCAGTTTTCTAGGTGTGCAGGATGGTTTGGTGTTTATCTGGCTGTATTTTATGGACACAAGATACAAAAAAGTCTTCCATGCTGTTCCGTCATCTTGTCCCTTCTGGTAGATAGGTAGTTTTAAATGTTACTGTATTTAATCTTTTTTTTTTTTTTTTTGGTTCCTTATAGGTTTTTTAGGAGAGAGGAGTGGCAGCTGGCTGGATGCTGCTTAGAACTAAAATCTCCCAGACTAAGCTGGTCTTAAAGGAAATTGAAAAGTAAGTTTAAGTAAAAACAAGTTTTTAAAAATTGAAGTACATGATTTATGTTGCTAAAATTGTCTTTTCATTTAAAAATCAGTGACATACAAAAATAATTTTATTGTCTGAGTTTTAAACCTTTTCAAATCTGTGAATCAAGCTCTTCTTGGTATTTGAATAGGTGCCATCTGCTCGTCTGTAACTGAGCCAGTTTTTGCAGTTGGGCCTAAATTTAATACTTAATTCCAATAGATGAAACATGCAGATCGTTATAAGCAATGAAGCATTTGTACCTTTTTAGTTTAATAATTTCTTAATACTTAATTAGTAATAATCTACATAGAGTTTTTAAAGATACTGGCTACTAATTACCTATACTATTATGACAGTTAAATGAAGAAGTCACTTAAATAAGCTAGAAGTAGGTATCAGTTAGTTATAGCTTCACAAAAAATTTTTAAAAAATTATCATATTTAGAAGTTTCGAGTAGCAACCAGAAACTTAGAACAACTGAGTCTGTAACTGAGCTGGGTGGTTTTACTGATTTGGACTGAACTTGGTGAAGCTCATTCATGTGTCTTTGGTCAACTGTGAACTGGCAGGTGACTTTGCTAATCTTGACCTGCTCTCTCATATGGCTGGGTCATTAGACGTATCCCTGTGGCATGTGTGCCATTCTCCTGTAGGCTAGCCCAGGCACGTTCTTGTGGTGAAAGGGGTGTAGAAGCAAGTAGAGGAGGCTTAGGTTTGGAACTGTCAAAGTATCACTTCCTTTCACAATTTACAGGGTTAACAAAATAGACTGTAGCTATTGATGAACTGTAAGGTAACATTTGAAAGGTTATAGATACAGGGAGGATGAATAGTCATGGCCATTGCACTCAGTCCACATTTTTGAAATGGATGGAATTGGGACTAGGACTCTGTTTCATGCCTCCAGACTGGGTTTCTTTTTGTTATACTAACTGTTCTTCCTATTTACCTATATGATAAATTTGAACGTTCATAGGGAAAAAAAATTGTGCCTTAGTGTATGTCTTTGTCCTCAAGTACTGATATAGAAAGCTGTGATAAATTCACATTATTTTTATCTATTGAGTACTAAGTACTTCTTCACAAAATCAATTTTAGGGTATATGAAGAAAATAGATTTTATATACTTGGAAATATCTGGTGTTTTCCAAATGTTATCAGTATGGTGAAACTTTGGAAGGTTTAAGAAGAATTTTTCACATTGCTCTGCCCTTTTATTTCATTTGACTATAATAAATCTCATGGAACTAGAGCGATAGTATTAGGATTGTATTACTCTAGTTATCATGGTCTTCACCTCACTTTACATCCTATATCCTAAGAAATGTTATTACTATTTAGAAGTGACTTTTGGAAAACAAGTTACAGGGTCAGATACAAAACTTCAAGGTGTGTTTTACCTCATGTTGAAATATATACTGGAGCCCACCTACCCCTAATTGTTGCCTTTACCTTTGTGGACCTGGAGATAGATGAAAAAAATTGTTATAAAATTGTGGAAGCCTCATGCTGTCCTGTTTGTCCCCAGATCTTTCAATGCCAGTTCCAAAATGCCCTCCTGCCAAAATTAGGCTTGGAAAAATAACATATTTCATATATGACATATGTTTGAAATTAGCAGGAAATGCAGCCAAGATTTGGAAATTAACAAGGAAAAAGTTATTTCTGAAAACATTTGGGAGCCAAGGAAGAGTGTTTGACTTGAAACATTAAGACATTTAATTGTTTAGTAAATAAATATATTTTTTTTAATTTCAGAAGGAAGAACATTAAGATTTCTTTCTTTCAAAAGATATCCACAATTTTTTTTAAAAAAATTTATTGTTGGGGCACCTGGGTGGCTGAATTGCTTAAGCATACAGCCCTTGGTTTCAGCTCAGGTCATGATTTCATGGCTTTATAGGTTTGAGCCCTGTATCAGGCTGTGTATTGGCAGCATGGAGCCTGCTTGAGACTGTCTCTCTCTACCTTCCTCTCTGCTCCCCACCCACCACTTGCATTGTCCCTGTCTCTCTCAAAATAAATAAATAAATAAAATTTAAAAAATCATTTTCACAAATTAAATGAGTAGTCCTAATGTACAACGTGTAACGTAGCTGACATTCTGATAAGATGTTATATCTTATTTTGTATGAAATTTTTTGAAATTAAATTGTGTGCTTCAGTTTTTCCATATGTGAAAGAAATTTCTATTAATCTGCTACCTGTAAAATAGAAAAGGATAGCTGAAGGGATCCAGAACATGAATCAAACCTTTCCTCTTTAATATAGAGCACTGTTTAGATCTGACTTCTTCATATGTATATTGTCATGTCTATGCTAGATAGGGAATTATCTTATAAATTTATCTCTATGGATTAATCTATTTCAAGGCAAGCACATTCACTATGCATTGTACAAGACAATGAGATGCTGAGAAAGAATAGAGAAGATTTGCAAACTGTGGTCCTTCACCATATGAAACTTAAAATCTCATTGAGAACAGGATTTTTAAAATGGGAGCTGTAGGCATACCTCAAAGATACTGTGGGCTCAGTTCCAGACCACCACAAAAAATTGAATATTGCACTAAAGTGCGTCAAATTTTTTTTTTTACTTCCCAATGCATATAAAAGTTATATTTGCCCTGTAGTGAACTATGCAATAACATTATGTCTAAAAGAGCAATGTATGTACCTTAGTTTAAAAGTATTTGATAGCTAAAAAATGCTAACTATCATCTGAGTTTTCAGCAATTCATAATCTTTTTGCTGGTGGAGAGTCTTGCTTGATGTTGATAGCTGTTAACTCATCAGGGTGGTTGGGGTTTCTATGGGGATTTCTTAAAATAAGGCAACAATGAAGTTTGCTGCATTGTCTTTCAAGAAATGACTTCTATGTAGTATATGATATTGTTTGATAGCTTTTTATCTACAGTAGAACTTGTTTCATAATTGGAGTCTTCTCAAACTCTGCCATTGCTTTATCAACTAGATTTATATAATATTATAAATGTTTTGTTGTCATTTCATCAATTTTCATAGCATCTTCACCAGGAGTAGATTCCAACTCAACAAACAACTTTCTTTGCTCATCCATAAGAAGCAACTCCTTATCTGTTACAGTTTTATCATGAGATTCCAGCAATTCAGTCACATCTTCAGGTTGCACTTCTGATTCTGGTTCCCTTGCTCTTTCTACCACATCCACAGATACTTCTGATGAAGTCATGAACCTCTCAAAGTCATGAGGATTGAAATCAACTTCTTCTAAACTCCTGTTCCTGTTGATGTTTTGACTTCGTCCTATGAATCATGAATGATCTTAGGGACATCTAGAGTGGTGAGTCCATTCCAAAAGGGTTTTTAATATTTACTTTGCTGAGATCCATCAGAAGCATCAGTCTGTGGCAGCAGTGGACTTATGGAATGTATTTCTTAAATAATAAGACTCGAAAGTTGAAATTGCTCCTCGGTCCACAGGCCACAGAATGATGTGTTAGCAGGCATGGAAACATTAATCTTGGGGTACGTATTCCTTGGAGGGATGGATGACCAGGTACATTGCTCTTGGGTGACCATGAACATTGTCAATGAACAGTAATATTATGAAAGGATTTTTTTCCCTGAGTAGGTCTCAACAGTGACCTCAAAATAATGAGTAAACCATGTTGTAAACAGATGTCCTGTCATCCAGACTTTGTTTTTCCACTTATAGAGCATAAGCAGAGTAGATTTACCATAATTCAGATTTTCAGAATGGTCAATGAACATTGGCTTCAACTGAAAATCTCTAGCTGCATTCGCTTCTAAAAGGAGAGCCAGCCTCTTCTTTGAGGCCCCAAATCCAGGCATTGACTTTTCATCTCTAGCTATGAAAGTCTTAGATGGCATCTTCTTCCCATAGAAGGCTGTTTTATCTATATTTTAAATCTGTTGTTTAGTGTCGTCACCTTCATTAATTATCTTAGCTAGATCTTGTGGATAACTTGTTGAAGCTTCTATATTAGTACTTGCTGGTTTACCCAGCACCTTTATTTTATGCACACTGTTCTCTCTTTAAATCTTATAAACCAACCAACCTCTGCTAGCTTCAGACTTTTCGGTAGCTTCCTCACCTCTATTAGCCTTCACAGAAAATTAGGACCCTGTCCTAATTAGGCTTTGGGTTAAAGGAATGTTGTGGCTGGTTTGATTTTCTATTCAGGCCACTTAAACATTTTTTGTATCGGCACTGAGACTGGTGGGGGTTTTTTTCTTTGTGCATGCATGCGTGTGTGTGTGTGTGTGTGTGTGTTTATTATTTGTGTATTCACTGGAGTAGAACTTTTCATTTCAAGAACTTTACTTTTACATTCACAACTTGGCTAACTGGCATAAGAGGCCAAGGCCTTTTAGGCTTTCAACATCCATCTCTCACTAGGCTTAATCATTTCTAACTTTTGATATAACGTGAGTGACATATGGCTTTTCCCTTCACTTGAACACTGAGAGGGTTATTGTTTACTTTGAACACCTGAGCATTGTAGGGTTATGAACTGGCCAAATCTCAATATTGTTATGTCTCATGGAATAGGAGGCCTGAAAAGAGGGAGAGAGATAGGGGAATGATCAGTTGGTGAATTCCAAACACAATTTTGCCATCTCATGGATACAGTTCATGGGTGTCTCAAAATAATTTAATAGTAACTAATCACACAGATCACCATAATAAATGCAACAATAATGAAAAAGTTTGAAGTATGACAAAAATTACCAAAATATGCCCCAGAGACATGAAATGAACAAATGCTCTTGGTAAATTGGCATTGATAGACTTGCTCAATGCAGGGTTGTGACAAACCTTCAATTTGTAAAAAAAAAAAAAAAACAAAACACAGTATCAGTAAAGTACAATAAAACAAAGTTTGCCTATGTTGTTTTGCCAGGGACCCACTTATAGGAACTTGGATTCTTTTGGAGTCTTGGAGCAATTTATAAGAAGACAAAGGCTTCTCTGGGTTAAGAATCTCACAGTTGATTTGTTAACTTAATGAGTCTTAAATGGACCCTTGGACATGAAGCCATATGTGTTTTCAACCTAATTCAAAATTGTACATTCTGAATAGGCTTTTATAAATTAGAGGGAAAATCTGTTCTGTTATTATGGTGTTTTGTAATGTCTTCCTAGTTGTCTCTTCCCATCATTGTAAGGTGGAGTTATCAAGGATCTGTCAGTCTGGTAGTATGATCTTTGCCTTTGAAGTAGAGATGTTTGTTTTTGGAGGTTGCCTATCTCTTCTTTGTGAGTTTTCAGCATCCTGTGACTTTCAGATAGGATTTAAGATCAAGAGACTAGGTAAATCACTAGAATTAGGTAGGTATTAAATGTTAACTAGAGGGTGAGGCAGCTGGGTGGCTCAGTTGATTGAGCATCTGATTTTAGCTCAGGTCATGATCTCATGGTTCATGGGTTCGAGCCCTACATCGGGCTCTGTGCTGAGGGCTTGCTCAGAGCCTGGAGCCTCTTCAGATTTGTGTCTCCTTCTCTCTATACATACTCGCCTCCCCCCTTCCTCGTGCTCTGTCTCACTCTGTCTCTCAAAAATAAAATGAATGTAAAAACTTTTTTTTTAATGTTAACTAGAGGAAAGGTGAGCTACTTTCAACCACCAAGAGTACAAGATATCACTGGGTGGATGGCTTGTTAATAGGTAAGGAAATCCAAGATACTGAAGATTAATGTTATTGCCTAAGTTTGTAAAAACACCAAATACATGTCTTTGCCTATCACTTTAGTAAGTTGTCCTGTAGAATACCCCCAGTTTTTATTGATGACAGCATCAGCAGCAAGCAGTGGGTGAGATTTGCAAACTGAAACTATTGTATGACATTCATCAGGTCCCTTAACTCTCTAAGTTCCTTCATCTGCAAAATAGAGTTAATAAAAATACTTATCTCTCAGCATTCTTTTGAGGACTAAATGAGAAATTACATTGAAAAATATATTTAAATATGAAGCATTATAGATATATCAGTTGTATTTTAGTACAAGAAATACCTAGAGAAATATGCAAAAGTAGAAGAGTTCAAAGGCCAAACTCAGCTCTTATTTCCTCTAGAGTAACTATGGACAATATATCTTTGCTTATAAGTACCCTGAATTTCAAAGTTTGTTCTGTCTTATAGGAAAGTTAATTGAATAATATCAGTAGCTGGAGTCTCTGATGGAAAGTGACAAATGACATGAGAAAATTATAAGCAAAGATTTTCAGAGTTCAGAGAACCAAGATATCACTATTTTCTGAGGCCATTGGGGTAGATTTTTTTTTGTGAGGCAGTACCAAGCAATTTAAAGTGGGTTTCTGTGTACTGGGTGGATTTTAACAGGTGAAGATGCCAAGAGGAGGTGGAAGAGCATTCCATACACAAGGAGGGATGTGGATAGAGCTGAATAGTTGATGGTGGTGAGCAGACTTTTGTAAATGTCAAAAGAGGAGCTCCTTGGTGGCTCAGTTGGTTAAGTGTCTGACTTTGGCCCAGGTCATGATCTCACGATTTGTAGGTTTGAGCCTCGTGTCAGGCTCTGTGCTGACAACTCAGAGCGTGGAGCCTGCTTCAGATTCTGTGCCTGCCTCTCCCCTGCTCATATTCTGTCTCTCTCTGTCTTACTCTCAAAAATAAAGATTTTAAAAAATTTTTTTAAAAAGTCAAAAGAAAGAGAACAATGGTTTGTGATGTTAGCAATCCTGAGATTACTCTTGGGAATTTTAGGAGTGGATTTAGGAGTAGGAAGGAAGGAAAGAATGACATTACAAGAAGAGAGACACATGTGATAAGAAGTTAGAGGAGAAGGGAAACCATGGGTATGGGGTGCCAAATAACAAAGCAGAATTTAAAGGAACTTAAAAAAACAAAAATAAACCTATTTGTCAGATGGGGAAAGAATTCACTGAATGAACACAGAGAGGGGAATGTGTTGTGAAGGGGGTTTTAGGTGGTTGTCTTAAAGATTGAAAACTAGCACTCTTGGGGCACCTGGTTAAGCAGTAGGTTAAGCATCCAACTTCAACTCAGATCATGATCTCACTGTGAGTTTGAGCCCCAAGTCAGGCTCTGTGCTGACAGCTCAGAGCCTGGAGCCTGCTTTGGATTCTGTGTCTTCCTCCCTTTCTGCCCCTCCCCCACTTGTGAGCCCTCTCTCTCTCTCTCTCTCTCTCTCTCTCTCACTCTCACTCTCTCACTCTCTCACTCTCTCACTGTCTCAAAAATAAACATTAAACTTAAAAAAAATTTTTTTTACAGAAAACTAGCACTCTGGATAGTGTGTAACGTTCTGTGGTCTGTGTGTGATGGGTTAAAATAATCCTTTTGTCCATTGGTCAAGCAAAAGTCTTTAAATATGTCTAGAAGAGAGTCTGGAATCCTGGGTAATTCAGTTTATGATCATTTGCTAGAACCAACTGTCATAACACCCAACATTCAATTTTGATATCTTCTGAGCAAATGTTTCTAAAGGCAGAAAACTTCCTTTTAGATGGGTTATCCAGAGGAAAGATGAGTAGATACCTTGGTGTGGAGAGGAACATTATTTTGGCTTGACCTTTGCTCTCTCTTGCCTCTGGTATGTCTACATTGATTCTAGGCCTTTATCTCAGAATGGCCACTGTTAAATTCTATGCTCCCATGTATTCCTTTTTAAAAATAGCTTTAGTAAGACATAATTCACATATGGTACAATTCACCCATTTAAAGTGTACAGTTCTGTGGTTTTTAGTATATGTGAAAGTAACACCAATTTTAGAACATTTTCATCATCTTGAAAAGAAATCTCATACCCTTTAGCTATCACCTTCTTATCTCACCATCCCCCCCCCCCCCAGCTCCCTACTCAGGCCTAAGCAACCACTAATCTACTTTCAATGCCTATAAATCTCACTGTTTGGACTTACATAGGAATGGAATAATATACTACTTGGTCTTTCACTTCTTTCACTTAGCATCATGTTTTCAAGTTTTATTCATGTTGTAGCATTTGTGTACTTTATGTAGCCAAACAATATTCCACTGAAATGGTGTACCACATTTTGTCTATCCATTTAGCAGCTGATGGATATTTGAGGTGTTTCTACTTTTAGGGTATTAAGAATGAAGCAGCTATAAACATTCATGTACAAGTTTATGTGTAAACATATTATTTTGTTTCTTTTGGATATATGTCTAGGAGTGGAATTTCTGGTCATATGTTAAATATGTTTAATCATTTGGTAAAGTGCATTCTATTTTCCAAAATGGTTGTCCCATTTTCCATTCCCACTAGCAGTGTAGGAAGCTTCCAATTGCTTCTCATTCTTGCCAATACTTGTTATTATTCAACTTTTTAAAAGATGTTTTAAAAAGTAATATCTATACCCAATGTGGGACTCAAACCTACAGCCCCGAGATCAAGTGTCATACTCTTCACCGACTGAGCCAGCCAGGTGCCCCTATTCAACTTTTTGATTCTAACTATTCTGGTGGGCTTAAAGTGGTATCTCATAGTGGTTTTGATTTGCATTTCCCTGATGGCTAATGATCTTGAGCGATATTTTTGTGTGCTTATTAGTCATATGAATTTCTTAATGCAGAAGTGTCTATTCAAATCCTTTGCCCATTTTCAATTGGGTTATTTGTGTTTTTTAATTATTTAATTGTATATTCCTGTACAGAAGAGCCTTACAAAATATATGATTTGCAAATACAGTTTTTTCATTATCAATGGTTTCCATGTTTGCAAATTTTCCTACTCACTGAAAACTTTTTATTAATTAATTTCTTAAAAATTTATATCCAAGTTAGCATATAGTACAACAATGATTTCAGGAGTAGATTCCTTAATGCCCCTACACATTTAGCCCATCCCCCATCCCAAGCCCCACAAATAACCCTTTGTTATTTATATATAAGAGTCTTTTATGTTTTTGGCCCCCTCCCTGTTTCTGTATTATTTTTGCTTCCCTCCCCATATGTTTATCTGTTTTGTATCTTAAGGTCCTCATATGAGTGCAAGCCTATGGTATTTGTCTTTTTCTGACTGACTAATTTCACTTAGCCTAATACCCTCTAGTTCCATCCATGTAGTTGCAAATGGCAAGATTTCATTCTTTTTGATTGCTGAGTAATACTCCATTGTACATATATACCACATCTTCTTTATCCATTCATCTGTCGAGGGACATTTGGGCTCTTTCCACACTTTGGCTATTGTGGATACTCTGGTTATAAACATTGGGGTGCATGTGCCCCTTTGAAACAGCATACTTGTATCCCTTGGGTA
>PISW01015828.1:0-15398 GCA_004023785.1 Mungos mungo
CACCCCGAGCTCTCCCCGCCCCACGAGCTCCGGACCAGCAGCCCTGGCTGCGCTCACGTGGTGACCTCTTCTTTCCAGAGACAGGGACGGCTTACTCTCCCCTCTCTCCCCCTGCACCTGGGAGAAGGGGGGCGGGGCCTCAGCTCCCCTGCTGGGCTGAGTTGATCAGAAACCCCAGTGACTCAACCTTCCCGACTTTTCTCCGAAGCAGTCGGGACTCTGGGGTCGGCCCACGGGGTGAGGGAGGTGCCGGTGTCAGGACGGTCAGACCCCTGGAAACTGGGGGCCGTGTGTGGACCCACTGCTGGGGCCCGTCCCTGCTGGGCCGTGCACCTGACCAGCCTCACGCTCCAGGTCTGGTGCCCGCAGCTTACCCAGGCCTCTCGCACGCTTTTAAACACATCTAACTCACACCTTAAAACTCACACCCACGCAGGGCAGGGCCTCCACGCAGCTGAGCTCCCCCCGATGCCCGCGCCACCCCCGGTGCTGCTGTCATGTCCTTTAACGGCCCAAACCTGCTTCGGGGCATGGAGGCGCCTGCCGGCATCAGAGCCTCGTCCTCCGATTCTGGGGCAGGAAGTGCGGGGAGGAGTGGACGGCGGTAGCCCCGGACCACACTGGAACGTTCATTCATTCATTCGCTCGTTCATGTAATCCGCCAGTCCACCGGTCTGTCTGTCGGCCTGTCCGCCACCCCCCTGGCAGTCGGGAGGGCTTCCCGGGTCCTGTGCTGCACCAGACTCAGAACCGGGGCTCAGTCCAGCATCGTGGCAGAGACGCTGCCGCCAAGAGCCCTCGTCACCTGCGGGCGCTCGGCTGCCTGAGTTCCTGGGGCCCCTCCCCCAGCCCTGAGCACAGGCGGAGGAGGGTCCCCTCGGGAGGGAGACTGCGCGGCTGGGAGTCCTCTGTCCGCCCAGGGGGCTTCTCTGGGCTCCGCCTCTAGGAGTGTGAGGTCAGGGCAGGGCCAGAACCGGGCCACCTGGGATCCTGCGTGCCCAACGACACGTCCTCTAATGCGCTGCTGTGTGAAGACGCCGTGTGATAAAAGGCTGAAAACGCCTCATCAGTTCTTTTATGTCCATTAGTTACGCATTGAAATGATAATATCAACAAAACGTGATTAAATTAGTTTCACCTATTTCTTTAAAAAAAATGCAGCTACTTGACGGGGTGCCTGGGGGAGCTCAATCAGCTGAGCGTCTAACACTTGATTTCGGCTTAGGTCTCCATCTCGTGTCATAGGTTCAGGCCCCATGACAGGATCTGTGCTGACAGCGCAGAGCCTGGTTGGGATTCACTCTCTCCCTCTCTCTGTGCCCCGCCCCCCTAGAATAAACAAACATTTACAAAACATATGGCTGCTCAACACTTTCAAACGGTAAGTGTGGCCCATGTTGGGCAGCCCTGGAATCAGCATTCCCGGGACGCCAGGGCTGCCTTCTGGGCGTTTCTAGCAAGCTCTCTCTGCTGATGCGGCTTGCTGGGCTGGGAAGCGCTTCCAGAAGTGATGGTCCAAGGCCATTCGGAGGTCTAATGGCCTAAAATTCTACTTCTCTCTTGCATTCCTGGGAGTCTGACTCTTGGGGGGAAGCCGTGGCACATGGCTCCGGTCTCAGACCCAATCACACCCTCCGCCTGTGCGCGCAGCACCCGCCCCTCCGGCCGCAGCGGACACTGACGCCAGAAGTTTCCTTACCGAATACTCCTGGCATGTCCTCCTGACCTTTTGAACTGGGTGGCACTTCCGTGGTTGGACCTGGGGGGAAATAAACACCCTGATCTTTAACCGTTCACTGCATTTGCACTGACCTCTCTCCCTGCAGCGCCCGCCAGCCTGCTGCCAGGGAAGGAGGCCTGCTCGGGGTGCCAGGCCTGGGTTCTCGTCTGCAAAGCGGCCGTGTGGGTGGAGGTGCGCGTCCCGCGCTCTGACTCCTGCCCCGTCGGGCGGGGCTCGCCGCCCCGTCCCTCAGGAGGGAGCACGCCTCTGGGCTCCCTGGATGACTGCCTTGTGCACGCTCCCCGGACAGCCGACCAAGAGGGACGCACACTTGCCTTCTGGACGGCTCCAGCGGCCAGGGCTCTGGGAGCTCAGGGACATGGTTTTGGGGGGTTCCCTGCTCAGGAGGGTCCCAGAGAGACTGCCGCCCGCTCTCTCCCCTTCAAAAGCAGCGCGACCCCAGGAGGTCTGTTTACGGGTACGGCACCGGATCTCACGGATGGCAGACTCCTGTGGGTCCCTGGACGCCGGAGCCCGGCCTTCCGGGCGGCCATGGTGCCCGGTGAGGGTTTCTGCCTGGCAGCACCAGCCGGGCCCCTCCTACTCCTCCTGCTGGGGGGGGGGGTGTCCTGGTCTGTTTCCTGGACTCAGGGTCAAGGTCGGCCTCTCCTCCAACCCGGGAGCGGCAGGCGGCCTGAAGAGAGGGTCCTCCCAGGCCCGTGGGCAGCGCCACCTTGCCCGGCTGCACCCAGCGGCACTGCGTCTGCAGACTCTCCCTCCAACAGTAAACCAATGACGACGCTGATTTTCAAGTGGCTTTAATGACGGACAATCTGCATACCAATGGATCATCTGCACACGCAGGGCTTAGAACAATGCGGGAAATCTCTGCAAGAAGGTCTGCGCGGAGATGACAATCGTTTCCCAGTGTGCTGACCTCCCGGCAGCGAAGCAAACGAAAGTACAGTTCTCTGTGGATGAGGCATTAATGAGTCATTAAGAATGGGCACAGCTGCGTCGTCGAGCACTTTGTTAAAAATATTCTTTTCATTTTGTGTCTGTCCCGTGATTATAATGGAAGTATTGTGCGAGCCGCCGGCAAGCGTGTGCAGACAAATATTTATGTTGTAGAACACCCGCACGGTTCTTAAAGTGCACTGTCAACGGGGGCTGCTGGGGCGCAGTTCGTCTGTTGTCACCTCCGACTGGCGGTCTCTGGGCCGCAAAGCGCCTGGCGCCAGTTACCAGGTCCCCGACCCCTGCTCTGTATTTGCACAGTGCGCATCCTGGACACCGGGAAGGGCTCGCTGCTGACCTCTGCGGTTGTGCTCTGGTGAATCTGGGGGCAAACCGGGCAAACCAGGCCCATGGCTGCCGCTCTCGTCTCTCCCGTGGTCAGGCCGACCCGTGTGGCCAGCGGCCCCAGAGCCCTTGGAGGCGGTTGGCCCCCAGAGACGTGGAAGGGGATGTCACCCACCCCTGTTTTGACCCCAAGCTTTCCGTAGATGAAGTCCTTGTTCCCAGCTCCTCTCTGAACTCCAGCAAGACCGCAGGGCGAACCTCCTCTGATGGAGCGGAACTGCCCCTGTGGCACAAGGCCCGCCGTGCCGGACCCCACGCCAGCGATGCCCGTGCCCGTGCCCACCGGCCTCGGCCCCACATCTCCTTGGATACACCGGGAAGCGTCTTCGCACTGGGGACAGTCGTGGAGACGCTAGTCCGCGCTGTCTTCCGGCTGCCGGGTTCACCGAGATAAATCCCTTTCTCGTGTCACCACCACGGTCTCCCCACCTTTGGATTTTGTCAGCGGCGAGCGGCAGAAGCTGGTCTGTGTGGGACCCCAGAGTCGGGGGCTCCCGCGCCCTGTGCCCCGGCCGCAAACCCGTAAGGAAGCCCAATGTTCGCTTTCAGAAAGCGACTCAGGACTGCCCTCAGCTGGTCTCTCGAGCCGGGAAGAGCCGACGGCCACCTGAGTGTGTCCCTGTCTGGACAGGAGACCAGGTCGGGGAGGGGCGGTGGCTTAGGGCCGGAGGAGCGCTCCGCCGTGGGCACTGGGAGCACCTCCGAGGGCATGGGCCGTGGCAGTGGTGAGCATGGAGGAGCCGCCGGAGGGACGCGCCCTCACATGGGTGACTCGTGGCCCCCAGCTGTCACAGCCCCGTCCGCACCCACGGCGCCGCAAGGGACCGTGTCCTCGGGAGGTGCCTCAGAGCTCCGCGAGCCGACGGAAAGGACGCTGGGGCGTGCGCTCCGCTGGGACCACCTGCTTCTCGCCCGGCCGCGGCCGGTTGGCCCGTCTCCCGGGACGCGCGGGTGCGGCAGGGGCGCGGGGACACAGAGCCAGGCTCAGGCAGCACCCGTGGCCCTGCTCTCAGAGGAGACCCCAAACCCTGTGGCTGACCCTTCAGGGCCTGCTCAGGAACTGGGGCCGGGGGACCACCTCGGCCCCCTTCCTTCCGTCTTTGGTGACCTCTGTGGCAGGGGTGAGAGGGGGCAGGTGGCCTGAGCATGGAGCTCCCTGGCAGGAAGTTGGGGGGGGGAGGTCACGGAGCACCCTGTCCCCGCCGTCCTCTGTGGAGAGTCCCAGAAAGCCATCCCGTCCCGCCGGCATGTCCCCGCTCGGAGCCTCCACATGGACGGGGCCAGCATGGAGGGCCGGTGCCACGGGCACGGGAGGACCGTCTGGGTGGGACGGGGTCACCCCGGCCAGGGCATTCGGGGAGCACGGCGGGCCGGCCGCGGCCGGGACGAGCTGCCGCGCAGGGTGCTGTGGACTTTGTCGTGTATTTACGACGCCCGTGGGTAAGGGAAAGCGCCTCACGTTCGCAGGGAAAGATGTGCACGAAGGGACCAGACGTGTGGGACAGGACCGCAGGGTCCCAGGAGCGGCCTTGCGTGTGCAGAACGTGCCGACGGCGGCCGCGGGCCACCGAACCCGGCCGGGTGGGGTCCCTGTGCTGCCCCTGACTTCGGGGAGGCTAGACATTTTCATCCTTCCTTTCCTTGTTTGAGAGAGAGAGAGGGAGGGAGAGGGAGAGGGAGCGAGCGTGTGCATGAGCAGGGGAGGGGCAGAGAAGGGGGGAGAGAGAATCAAGCAGGCTCCTCGCTCAGCACGGAGCCCATCGCGAGTCTGGATCCCACGACCTGGGATCGTGACCCGAGCCCAAATCAAGAGTCGGACGGACGCTCAGGCGACTGAACCACCGGCGCCCTAGAAACTGTCCGTGATAAACAGTGAAAACCCACCTCACAGGCTCCTCCCCCGGGGAGTTCTGGAATTCAAAACGGACTTAAAAGATGGAAAGCTATTCAACTCACGCCGCCCAGGAAGTGGACGGTAAAGTGGGGGAGGCGGGGCGGGGCTTGACCGAGCCACCGGGAGGCGCGTGTCCCCCCAACCACCCGCCTGCGACGGTACCTGAAGTCATGTTGAAGGGCTGGAGCCCCGCTCGGCGCCAGCAGGACAGCAGCAGGACCAGCAGGGCCACTCCTCTGCCTCCTGCCATGTTCCCTCCGCCCGAGGAGGAAGACCTTCCCCTGACCGCCTGGGTCTCCAGGATACGCCGGAACGTCCAGGGGCCTGTGACGTCAGGCCGGAAGTGAGCAGGCTCCGGTGCGCATGCGGGGAGCGTTGTATCCGGGTACCTGTGACGTCACAGAAAGAAGTGGGCGGGGGCCCGCTTGCGTGCGGAGATGGGTGTGTCCGGGTTATCTGCGGCATCAGGCGGGAAGTGAATGGGTCCTGCCCTCCGTGTGCACATGTGGGGGTGTTGTGTCTGGGGAGCTATGACGTCATGGCAGAAGTGAGCCTGGTCCTGCCCCCTGTGGGGGGAAGGCTGTGTCGGGGGAACTGTGACGTCACGGCGGAAGTGAGTGGGGTCCTGCCCTCCGTTTGCTGGGAGGTGATGTCTGGTGTCCTTTGACGTCACAGTGGGAAGCGAGCAAGGCCCTGCCCCCGTGCAAGGAGCGCCTTGTCCGGGGACGTGTGCCTAAGAAGTAGGGAGGCTGACTGGGTAACTGGGTAACAGAGATCCCCTTAGTGTGCTCATTTCCTGTTCTGGAGCCTTCTTCCTCTGCCTTGTAGTCCCTGAAGCCTGAGCGGTGGGATATTAATCAAGACTCCAAGGGCACGTGGTAGAACCCACCAAAAATTAGCCTAAGTGACAAGAGGTGCCCGGATCCAGCATTTCCGGGGTCTGGGAAGAGTAGGGCTGATGCTTCAGGTCCACCGCAATGCCCCGCCCACCTCGCCCCTTCTCAGCATCAGCCCTGACGGCTCTCTGGTGGTGGCCTTTTGTCCCAAGACAGGAGCAGGGCTGCATGTCCTGCTGCTCATTCACATGGAGATTCTAGGCCTTTCCTCATCAGCAGCAGTGAGAAACCGCAAAGGAAGCCCTCTGGCTGGCTGGCGTGCAGAGCCACGTCCCACCAGGACCCACGCCTGTCCCCTGACTCACGCGGGCCGCCGGCCTGCCCAGGCGTGCTCTTGTGTAAACGGGGCGGGGGGGGGGCAGGGGAGTGGTCCTGGGTGAAAGAGAGCAGCCGTGCCTCCCCAAACCTGGAAATGACTCTAAAGGTGACTGGCCCACCAGGGATCTCTTGGAGTTTTAATTTTTATTGCCGAAATGGGGAACTACTGCAGATTCCTGCGGAGGCGTTCTTCCTGGCGGACAAGTGGGAGCCTCAGCCTCGGGGAGGGGGTGGAGGACGCTGCAGATGTCTGCGGCTCCAAGGTCGCGGGGCCCTGTGCGCGTTAATTTTAGGTGTCAACGTGGCTGGGCCATGCTGCCTAGAATGTGGCCAAATGTTATTCGGGATGTTTTCGTGAGAATGTTTTTGATATTTATGTTCGGACTGTTGGACTTTGACTAAAGCAGATTGTTCTCCGTGATGGGGTGGGCCTCGTTCCAGCAGTTGAAGGCCTGATTAGAGCAAAAACACTGATCTCCCCCGAGCAAGAGGGACTCTTCCAGCGGACGGCCTTCAGACAGGACCCGAGGCGTCCGCTGCTCCTTGGGCCTCCAGCCTGCAGCCTCGTCAGCCTCCACAGTCACGTGAGCAATTCCTTAAAATAAACCTTTCTCTCTCCAGCTGTACCCCCTCTTGGCTGTTTCCCTGGAGAACCCAGTCCAGGCCCCCGCGGACCGTCCGGGGCAGTCCCTCCGTCTCAGTTCAGATGATTATCCATCTTAATTCCATCTCCAACTGCAGTTACCGTGACTGTGGTAACTCAGAAACCTCGCAGGCTCTGGGACTGCGGCCGGAGTGTGAGGGCTTGTCCTGCAGACAGCAGTGTCCTTTGCCCATTTATGACTGAATTTCTGGTTTTACTGTTGAATTTGGATGGGTCTTTATATATTTATTCTAACTAAATACGAGTTTTTATTAGATCTCCCATTTGCCAGCAATTTCTCACGGTCCGCAGATTATCTTTCCTCTTCTTTACAAGGTCTTCTGCAGCACAGACTGTTTTTAGTTTTGTTGAACCCGGTGTGTAGAGGCTGCGTTTAGGCAACGAGCGTGAGCAGTGGAAATCTGATGAGGCGGGAAGGCCTAGAGTGACCGCCAGGCTGATGCAAGAGGCCTGTTACGGGACCTGCCCTGAAGTAGCCATCGGTCCCAGCAGACCCGTGGGCTGCCTGCCACCAGGCGCAGCTCCTGAGATCACCGCAGGGGGACATCCCCTATGGCCCCATCCTTCTGCCCTCACCCCATAACCATCCATATGGCCCCATCCTTCCTGAACACTCGGCCCTGTAACCATGGCGCCTCACCAGCGCCTCCTGGCGGACAGTCTCTCTGCGGTCCTGCCCCCACCTCCCGCACACAATGTATTCGGTAAACCTCCCTCTCTTTGTTCTGTCCTGGGGGGTGAGTTCTTTCATCACACGATCCGCCCTTTCCCATCGTTGTCATGTCTCTTCACTGAGCCCTAGATCTGGAAGATTTCTCTTATCTTCTTAAAATTTTATAATTTATAACCTCTAACTATCATGTATAATCCATATAGACTTTAGGGTAATACTGTGTGTACCTGCAGAAAAACTCTGCTAGGATTCCGATGGGAATTTTGTTAAACCTTTAGATCAATTTGGAAGGAACTGTCACACATTTCTCCTGCAAGAATTGATATGACCATGTGACTCCTCCTTCGTTAGTTCGCCAATATGGTCAGTTACAACAAGGAATTTCTACTGTTTTACCTTTTTCTCCTCTGCTGATCCTTTTCTGTCTTCTCTTGCAATTGAGCCCATCTTGTGAGTTTTTTAAATCTTCACATACGGTGTTTTTAGTTCTAAGATATCCACTTGGTTCTTTATATTTTCTGTTGATTTGCTGAGAACTTTCATATATTTGTAAAGACTTTGTTTTTCACTTGTGCTGAGCATGTTTGTAAAGTTGTTTTGAAGCATTTGTGTGATCATTGATTGCATTAAATTCCTCAGCAGGTAACTCTGACACCTGTTATACTGGGGCTGACCTCTGTTCGTGTCGTCCCTTGTATTTGGGACCCGCCGTGTCCCGGTGTGATGAGTGTCTTTGATGGCCACCTGGCCCGTGCTTGCATCAGCGTATAAGACTCTGGGGTCATTCAGACCTTCCCCTTCGTAGGCAGGCCTCCGACACTGCCCTGGGCCATCATTACTGTTGTCCGGAGGTGGGGGGACAGGGCACGGGAGGCCCGGCTCCCATGCTCACCTGCCGCGCCACTGTCCGGAATGGTGAGTTGGGCACTTTTTATAGCTCAGTGAGGGTGCAAGGCTAGGCTCCCCACGCAACTTTTGCTGGCGGGCTGGGGACAGGGGACAGTTTTGGGGGTGTTTGGTGGAGTAGAGGCGTTGTAGAAATATCGTCTGTCTCATGAGGCTGCCCCTACGTCCCTGCCGTTTGGCTGGAGGGAGCGGACTCTTGTCTGGGCCTGTGTGGCCAGCCTCTCCGGCTGGACCCCACTGGGATTCATTGAGGCACCCACTGAGAATGCAGGGGACCCACTGCCATGCTGCCCCTCGCGTCCTGAGGCCCCTCGCCCTGGCTGGCTCTGCATCTTCTGGAGAATTCTCACGTTTGTTTTATAAATAACACCAACAGGTTTTGTTGTGCTTCGTGAGAAGCCTAGAAAATAGGACGACCTTCAGCTCTCCCAGCAGAGGTCCACGCGTGCTTTCCAGCGTGGCCAAGCTTTGGAGAGGCGGTGTGCCCGGGAACTGGGGCCGACTCCCCTCCCGGTTTAGCTACTAGCTGGTGACCTCAGACAAGTCACACCGAGCCTTGGCTTCCGAGTCATCTCACGAGGACAGATGTTCCCTCCTCTTGCCACGTAGCCCCTGCTCGCTGGGCTGTGTCCGCCCCTGGAGTCATGTCTGCACCACCGGGCTGTGCCCTTGCGTGTCTCTCCTTCACCGCGCTCTCATCCTCACTGACGTCTTGTCTCGGGGGCTCTGCTGTGGCTGCCACACAGCTCCTGCCATGCGTCCTGGTCCCGGGAATTCTCCACGCTGGTGGGCTCCGGGCGGGTGGGGGAGGCAGCGGTGTGTGGGGGGGGGCAGGTACGGAAGAGGCACCTTTGGCTGCAGAATAAACCCGTGGCCTCATGGGCTCCTGGTCCTGTGCCGTGTGACGGCCTGGAAGGGCCGGGTCTGCGGGGCAGAGAGCCCGGGGGCCGGGGACAGAGCTGTGGCCGCTGCCGTTGCTCGTTCTCGGGTCCAGAGAACAAACGTCTGCTCCCGGGAAACTCGAGAGGGAAAAATGGGATGTGTCCCCCCTCCGGGAGGCCCCGGGGTGGTGGCGGGGTGACGGTCTATCTGCACGTCGCGGGTCGCCCCAGTTAGAGATCCTTTTGAAGATCGTTCAGAGGTGTTTTCGCTTATGAGAATCCCCGTGGACCCTGATCTGGCGGTGTGCACGGACCGGAAGTGCTGCTGGCTGTTACAACGTAAAGCGGTGTCTAAATGGAAGAATGACAGGAGTCTAATTGGAGACGTACACAGACAGTGGTCAGTACGCGCGCTCGCAGAGACATATCGTGACTTGTGATCTTCCTTTACGGCGGGCGCTGCCGGTGCTTCGTCAGGCGTGCGGGGACTCGGGTGCCCACGGGCCGGGCCGCTGCTGTTCGCTGTTCCTGTCGCGCTGTCGCTGGCTCGCTGAGCTCCCTTCCCCGCGCCCCTCTCTCCGACGCTGCAATCTGTAGAATTGTCTTCCTACTTTTGTCTTCAGACGCTTTAAATAGAGTCCTGGGAACGATTAACTGTCAGAACCACAGAGCTGTGGCGCTTTGCAGACGAATGGCAGGGCCTGTGCCCACGGGGTGGCACCTACGTCTGACACGGACAGAGGCCTGCCACGCGGGGTGCCGGCGCCCCGTCCTGCTCGAGGCCGCGTCAGGGCGGGCTCTGTCCCCAGGGGAGCGCGCCTGACCTCGATGGGCCCA
Source organism: Mungos mungo (assembly GCA_004023785.1). NCBI lineage: Eukaryota > Metazoa > Chordata > Mammalia > Carnivora > Herpestidae > Mungos > Mungos mungo. The sequence goes on from PISW01015828.1 coordinate 10,152, forward strand.
GTGACAGCTCCGCGTCCCCAGGTCCCTCCGCAGGGACTCCCCAGGGCGTCTGCGAAAGCGGAATGTCAGGGAGACCCCGGTGCCTCTCGTGGGGGCCACGGGGCAAGATCCGTCCACGTGAGGAGGTCCCTCCGCCTGTCGGTTCGCGGGGTCAGTCCCTCCGCTCGTTCGTTCGTTCATCGGTTCAGTCCGCAGGTTCGCTTCCTCGTCTCCCAGAGCGGGGTCCTCGCGGCCTCGGCCGCCTGTGTCCGCGGCTCCGCCAGCGGCTCCTGCTTCCCGGCTCTGCCGGCCTCAGCCTCCTGAATTCGGATGAGGAACCGATGCCGCTTTCAGTGTGATTTTGTCAAATCGAATGTGCTGGACACGGTGCACTGTGGTGGGCGGCGGGCGAGGCGCCGGGCGGGGTGAGGCGGGCGAGGGGCTCCGCGGGGTGAGGCGGGCGAGGTGCGGGGCGGCGTCGCCGCGGGATGCGGTTGTTCTGGAAAGGTCTGCTCGCACCTGCGCCGGGGGCCGCGGGCCGAGCTCCAGTGCGGGTGTTTGTGTCTCTGTGTAAAGAGCCTCCGCCAGAGGGACGGCCGGGGAGCCGGGGCGGGCAGCGGGGGGACGCGCGGGCCTCCAGGGACCCGGCGGGGGCGCCCTTCCCCGGGCCGAGGGGACAGGGTCGGGGACGGGAAGCGGGAGCCCTGGGCGTCCGGACCGGCTGGCCGTCTTTACGGTTCCAGAACCGGGACTGCAGATCAGAGCCCGCTCACACCGCCGGCCGTGCAGGCGCGGGTGTCGGCGCGGGAGCGATCTGGTTCCGATCCGGGACCCAGTTTGCTGTCGCCGAGGCCGACAGACCCGGGGACGGCCTCTTCGCGGCGGGCCGGTGACACGGGGACGCGGGGAGGCAGCTCGGAGGACCCGCGCGGCGCCCCCGGGGGCCTGCTCCGGGCCGGGCCGGGGTTGGCTCCTGACAGAGAAGAGAAAATCGGTGTTCCGCCCCGTAGTTAATGTGACAAGACGCGGCTAATGAGCGCTTAATGACCCCCGGTCTGCTCATTCCTGTCACCCGTTGGGGAACTTCCTTGTTTCGTCCTCAGCCCTCGGCTGGAGGGCCGGCTTCGCGCTCAAGTGAATTAGTCAAGGCTCTTTAAAAACCCGAACAGAAGTGCTAGCGAGTGTGTACAGACGGGGGGGCCTGCCCGCGGGTACCCTTGTCCGGAGAGCATGTAATTAACGGAGGGACGTTTGTGGTGACAGTGGGGGCCGGAAGTAACGTTGTGCCCACGTTGGGTAAGAACGTCACCTTCGCCCGGGACGTTATCTGTTCACCTGAACTCCCTCCGGGAAGGTCAGCAGAGGCCGGGGCCCGGCGCGGACTCACACCGGGTGTCTTCCGTCTTAGCCCCGTTCCCCACACGACCTCGGTCCCCTCGCTCCTCGTCTCAGCTCTGCTTGTGGGGACGTGCCCCTGAGAACTGCAGGCGTCCGGAAAAGAGGTAGAATCCGTCGGGTTAAAAAAGCACAGAGGTCTCTTTCTGTCTCTGTGACACTCTGCAGGTCAGATCCGCGTAGCGGAAAAGCTCGCTCTCACTGCTGTTCCCTTTTGCAGCAAATGACTGAAAAATATTGTTTTCATTTGCTGACTTCTTATTTGTCAATTTTTTAATGTTTATTTTTGAGAAAGAGAGAGAGCAGGGGAGGGGCAGAGAGAGGGAGACACAGAATCGGAAGCAGGTCCAGGCTCCGAGCTGTCAGCACAGAGCCCGGCACGGGGCTCGAACTCACGGACCACGAGGTCATGACCTGAGTTGAAGTCGGACGCTTAACTGCCTGAGCCCCCAGGCGCCCCTCTTCTGCTGACTTTTTAAAGATGGCCCCAGAGCCTTCAGACAGGTGCTGGGTCTGCCCACCCTCCCGCTGCTCTTGCACATCTCTAGCACCCAGCACCCACTCACCCAAGTTTATGCTTCTCTGCAGGGACTCGTGTCTCTTGCAACAAAGCAGAATAAGGAACAGCCAGCGTGCTTTGGAGCTGGAAGAGCAGGGGGAGGCGCAAGCGTCCGGAGTAGAATCCCAGTTCGGCCGTGCCGCCGGGCTGCGGGGGCCGCTGCAGTTCACAGGACCGACCATAGATGTCGACACAGTACGCGGCTCCCTAAAACCATAAAGGCACAAGCTGGTTTCTTCTTGGCTCAGGTGGCTGAATTTTTACCATTAGAGAGTTCTTCCTTTGCTTAAAATATCATGTTATTGGGGCTTACCATGTAAAAATGCAATAGTTTTGGGAGGGATAACGTGAATAATAATTTACCAGCCACTGGTACGCAGGAGCCAGTTAGTTTAGGAAATGCCTTCACTAGCTGTGATGAGTGCGGTAAGTGACGGCCCAGGACCACAGTGCTCTCGTGCCCGCGTGCGGGGCTGGGCGGAGGGTGCTCCGGAGCGCTGGGAGGAAGGGCAGCTTCCTGAAGGACCCGCCACCCGATTCTAAATGTGCCCGTGGGGCTCTCTCGTGGCTCCCCCCGCGCCCTGCGGAGGCCGGCACACTGAGAGACCCACGTGCCCGGGGAACCCGGTGGGCACCGGGGCGGGGAGGCGGGCGGCCAGGCTGCTTGCGAGGGCCACGTCTCGTCGCTTTGGAATTGAACACTTAGAATTCCGGATTTTCTAATACTGTTATCTCGGGGCTCTGGGAGGTGAATGGGCCTTGCGATTCCATTTTAATAGATCCTGTCATCAGCGTCTGCTCCTAAAAGTTCCTCGTTACATTAGCGGGCCCGAAACTGGAAGCGACCCCTCCGCGGGCTCCGGGTGGCCCAGAGTTCAACGCAGAGTTGTTTTGCACAAAGACATCTGCAAAAATAATTGGCCTTTCCATTTTGATTTCCTCTCTATTGATCCATGGGAGGGACATTTAATTCCAAAGCTCGGAGATGGCCGACAGCCTCATTCGATTGCGGCTTCGTAGCAAAGAAACCATTAAGAAAGTGGACAGGGAGGGCCGTGCCGCCCCTGCTGGAGCAGCGGCCAGGGCTGGTTTACTCCGAGACCACACTCCTGCCGGCCCCGGGCAGGGCACAGGCCCTCGCTGTCGCCGAGGCACGGAGCCCCCGGCGGCAGGCCCCGCACTGGAGGACCCAGCACGGCCGCCTGGGCAGTGCCCTGCGCGCTCCGTGTGGGGGCGTTTGGGGGATGTCTCTCTTGCAAGGGGACAGCCCCCGGCGCTTCCACACGTGTGTCTCCTAGATTGTCGTGTGAAATAACTGAGTCCCATTTTTCAAATGAATTTTGATCTTAAAAAAAATGCCATTTCCTGAGCCTAGGCGTCCGGTGGCCTGGCTGTCGGATGACGGACACTCTGCTTCCCACGAAGCCATTGCTGTGTCATTTGGAGGGAGGACATTGCTGGGGACAGGAGGCCAGGCCACGCTTACAGGTGCTCTCTTTGCAGATGGCCAACTGACGCGCTCAGTGGATAGCACCCCCCACACGCGCAAAAGGAAAGAAAACCTTGGCTTAGCATTACTGTACAAATATCTGAATCGATAAAAACCGAAACTATCTTACAATTTTTTTTGAACTTGAAGGTTTCAAATTTCATTTTGAAGGGAGCGAAGCCCCTCCCAGTTTGGCCTGGTCCTGCTGTTAGACGCACTTCCCTGCGGTGCAGGTTTCCCATCAGGACGCCAGGTCCGGCGGTTGCTACGGGGCGTGTCCCCAGGGGACTGATCTGGCCACCTGCTGCTGATGCCACACCGTGCCAGTTTCGGGGAACGACTCCTCGTGCCCCTGGACCTGAGGCCATCCCACCCCCGGAGGGCCCGCCCCATCTCCAGTGCCCTGTTCTGGCATCTGCTCCCCTCGGGCACATGCAGAAGATGGAGAAAGGAAGAGAGGGCAGGAAGGCGGGCGGGGGTGGGCCAGAGCCAGGAGGAGGGGGTGACCTGAGCCCTCAGTCACAGCAGCAGGCATGGAGGGGCTGGCTGGACCCCAGGGGTGCCGGTGACACCCTGCCCAGACTTTCCATCCGCCTTTCCCCACCTGCACGTGTGTGCTGACGTGCCCATCACCTTATCCCCTGGCTAACGCACCTCTAAATAAGTGCTTTCAAGTAAAACCACCGTCAGCTTCTGGAAGATCTCCAGTGTGATCTCACAGCCCAGGCGAGGGCCGGCACCCCTGCACCACCCTCACCTTCCTGCGGACCCCTGCCCCCCTCCCCTGTACCCACGCCCCAGCGCCCTGCACCTCTGCACCACCCTCGCTGTCTTGCAGACCCCTGCCCCACCATCCTGCTCTGCACCCCCCAGCACCCAGCACCTCTTTTCACATACTCGTGTCTGTGGGTATGGAAGAGGCAGGAACGCCATATTTAGGAGCCAGACTGCTGAGTTCCGGTCATCTGTGGCCTTGGGCAAGAGCTTGGGCAAGAGCTTGGGCTCCCCGTGCCTCGGTTCCCCCATCTGTACAGTGGGGCAGCTGATGCCCACGCCCCCAGGCAGCGTGTGGATAGTGAAGGGTTAAGTGTTGTATGGGTGATGCGGTTCGGAGCGCATTTCCATGACTTTCTGATACTTTGTGCCCACTCCATCCTGCTCCCTTCCACGTCCTCTTCCCCAGTCGCCCTGTTCTTTCCTCCGGATCTTATTCTGTCTTGCTGCCCATGGATTTGACTTCTGAAAGCGTTTTAAGATTTTCTCTTCTTCTGACAACGGGGTTCGGGAGCCACCTCATTGTACCTTCAAGTTCTGCAACGTCCGCCGGCTCCTCGCGAGCGTCTGAGAGGAGGTCAGGGGAAGGGGACCTTCCCGGGGTGAAGCGTCCTCAAGAAGCGAGGCCAGTGTGAATTTCTGAAGCGGCGTTGCTGTCCGTTGGCCGAGAACCGTGCATGTTTTGGGGGCTGAGCAGAAGATCGATGCGTCCTCATGCAGGGCCGGCTGTCCTCCAGAGCGCCCGACGGACGCGAGCCCGGGGGTTGGGTCCGCCTGGGGCCCCCGAGAGCTGCTCCCTGTCTTCGGCTCGTGTCACGAGGCAGAGTCCTAGCTGCTCGCTGTGTGGTCAGGCTGGAGCCCGGACTTCGACGGCTAGCAGCTCTAGCGTGGGTAGGGGCAGGCTGCAGATGGCCTTGGGGCTTTATCCGAGGGTCATGTGTCTATTTGTCCCAGGAAGCGTGTGTGTTTTCCGTGGAAAGAGCAGAGAGCTCCCTGCCCGGATGCGCCATCCATCAGCTGGCCATTCGAACGGGGCACACAGCAAGACCCC
>PISW01015829.1:0-15398 GCA_004023785.1 Mungos mungo
GAAAGACTGGCAGGCCTCCAACCTAAGCCAGGCACGGTCCAATTCCTTGCCTTATTGGAGCTTTCTAAAATCTATTCGAAAGGGAGGACCTGTCGGAGACCAAGCCTTCCAGCTGGCGCCTGTCCCGCAGAGACAGACCAGAAGGGCAAAAGCACACAAAAGATCAAATACCGCATCTTAGCTGCTCCCCCGCCCCCCCGTATCGCTAAGGCAATGGCGGGACATTTCATTGACTATGCATTTTTACCTACTACTACGTAGGCCAGCTATTTGAATATCTCCACCCTAAAGCATATATATTGATGCATTTCGAATAAACTCTCTCTCTTCGACTGACCGAGAAAATCGTGAGTGCGTCTTTGCTTGCTGCGTCTTTCTCTGTCCCCCTTCTCTCTCCCTCCCCTCAGGTGTAGGACCTGCCGGCGAAGGCGTGTCCTATAGGAGGCGCGCCTGGAGCCGGCAGCCGGCGGGCCCGGCCGCCGGCAGGGGGGAGATGGAGGCCCCCGGAGCCGGCATAGGCACACTGGAGCCTGGCGAGTCCCGTGCTGCCGCAGGCAGCCGACCGGGGACACGTTCTAGCTGGGAACGCGCCCGGACCTGGCGTTTGTTTTAGACAGATTTGCTGAATAATATGATAGTTCCATTTTTAGTACTTCAAGAAGACATCACACTGTTTTACATAACTGGGTCACCAGTGTACATTCCACCCATACTGCATAAGGGCTCTCCTTTTTTTCCAAAAATTCAGTAAACACTTACATCTTGTCTTTTGATAATCTTTATCAAAGGTGTTCATTTCTGGCCATAAGCCTTAAAAGCTTTGCATATGTCTTCTTCCAAGATTTATTTCACATATATATAAATTATAAAATAACCTTGTCACGTTCCACAAAAATACTCGATAAGATTTTTTATAAGTCGTTTTGAAAGTATATACATTTTGAAAATATTTGACCTCTTTAGATTATTGAGTCCTCATTCCAAAACATGAACTATATCTCAGATGTGAGGTTGTCTTTAATTTATTTCAAAGGTATTTTCTGTTTCTTAATGAAAAGCTTTGAAAAAATGTTATTATTTATTCCTAGCCTTTATTTCATGCATTTGACCCTATAATAACTTTATTTTAAATTTAATTTCTAAGGGTGCTTGTGGGGTTCAGTCAACTAAGCATATGGCCTTCAACACAGGTTATAATCTCACAGTTTGAGATTTCGAGCCATGTATCATTTCTCTACTGTCAGCACTCAGCTCGCTTTGGATCCTCTGTCCCCCTCTCTCTGCTCCTCCCCAGGTCATTTTCTCTTCCAAAAATAAACATAAAAAACGTTGGGGACCACCTGTGTAATTCAGTCAGCTAAATGTCTGACTTCAACTCAGGTCATGATCTTGAGGTTCGTGAGTTCAAACCCCACATTGGGCTCACTGCTGTGAGGGCTGAGCCCACTACAAATCCTCTGTCCCTCTCTTTCTACCATTCCCCCATTTGTACTCTTTCAAAAATAAGTCATACATTAAAAATGTTTGTATCCTCTTTTAATAAAACATAAAGAAATTAAAATTATTTTTTTGTGCTTCATCTGGTAAAACCAAAAAAGGAAGATAGAAAAATGCTTTTGTGTATTGACTTCATACCCAGTTATTTTGCTATATTTTATTAGGATTCCCAATTAATTGTCTTCAATTATCTATACATCCAATAATGTACCTTACAAAAGGTAGAAACATTATTTCTTCCCTTCCAAATCTTATGAGCCTTTCCTGTTTTCTGCTTTATTAAACTGACCTAGACCTTCAGGACAATGTTGAATAAGACTGGTAGCAGTAGACAACAGTCACCGTACTCAGTCTCAGGTACAAAGGGAAATGTTGTTCCAAAGCTACCAAAGCTCTTATCACATGGACTCAAATGATCTTACATCTGAACACACTTAGGACTCTGAAATCAATCCTATTACTTCTCAATTGCTGCATCACTAATCATCACATATTTGTGTATCTTTAAACATTAAAACATTTATTTTTTCATAGTTTTCATGGGTCACACATTTAGGCACTAACACACTAGGTCCTCTCCACAGACTCTTCACAAGGTGACCAGCAAGATGTCAGCCAAGTCTTGTTCCTTTCTGAAGACCACGATCTTATTCTAACATCACATGATCATGGACAAAATTCATTTTCTTGCACATAAATGACTGACAGCACAGCTCTTACTAACCCTCAGCTGGGACCACCCTAAGGTCTGAGACGTCAGCTGCAGTCCCAATGTCACAATGTTCTCTCCATAAACACTTTGTATCATGAATGTTTGTTTCTTCAAAGAGAACACTTTGTAACATGAATGTTTGTTTCTTCAAAGCCAGCAAGAAATTCTGTTCTTCCAATCTGTGAACAAAGTATAATCCAGGGAGTGACATCATATGGCCTTTGTCATGCTCTATTATTAGAACCAAGTCACAAGTGCCATCAACTCAAGGGGAAGGGATTACACAAGGGTGTGGATCAGTGGGGTTAGGTCTACAATGTGGACAGCACATAATGAAGTCTCCTACAGGTGAGGTGTTTCCACTTTAATGCCACTTTGGAAGGTTTCAGGGAAGGCCGGGAGAGGTACACCTCAAAATCCTAGAGGAAGAATTCCATCAACAAAAGATGTGAGTCTAAGAGATCTTTTTCCTACTTGTCAGTGAATAGGCCTGACTCTCATTGAGGATTCCCAATTAGAGAAGGCATGACCAGACAGCTTCACTTCAGTGGGTCAAGGAAGAATATCACTGTATGACCCCACACCCTGGCACTGAGAAGGAATTGAGGTGAAAGACTGAAGTGTAGTTGTTGACAGAAAGAATGATCCAAAGAAGGGGTGGACAGAATCTGAAAAAAGGGCTGAAATGGTCCAAATTGAGGATCAAGCTCTGAGACAGACCATCACCTGCCATGAAAGGAGAATGTGAATAACACAAGAAAGGCACAGTGAAGTTGTCACCTCATTGGAGGGGCTGATGGGAAGGCTGCCAACAAATTGGTTGGGGCAAATCCACAAAGGTTTGGCCACAGCTATTTAAACACGACTTACCCAAGGCCAGAACAGAGTAACCTTTCTTGAGGGTAGGTCAGTTTCTCCAGCTATGTAGGCAATAAGTGGGAAGCAAACAGAGCCTGAAATAGGAAAAAAAAAAAAAAAAACATACTTGGGGAAAATCCTCACAGCCCCAAAGGACACTTTGCTAAGGGCTACATGCATGCAACACTTTCTTCTGAGTTTCCTCATGTGATTGTGTTCCATTGCTATGGTAACAATTTACCATAAAATTACCATCTTAAAACAATAGGCATCTCACAATTTCGGTGCATCAGAATTCAGGGCACAACTTGGCTCAACTGGATTCTCTGCTTAGGGTCTTACAAGGCAAACTTCTTTCTGGAGATCCTGGGGAAGAACCAGCTTCCAAGATCATTTAGGTTGTTGAAGAATTCACTCCTACTCAGATGGTCTCCTTCCTCTCGAATCTGCAAAAGCACTTTGAACCATTTCTGTGACTCAAATATTTCTGCCTTCCACCTCTGTTTTCCTCTTTTGTTCTTTGGGGATCACGTGATTACGTTGAGCTCAGCTGGACAATCCAGGGGAATCCCCTATTTTAAGATCAACTATAGTCCCCTTCTTTACTGTAAAGACCCTTCTGTCATATAACACAACACATTCTTCAGGGCGTTACCTCATCATAACTGACTATCGTGGGGATTAGGGCCTGAAGCCATCTTGGAGGCCATTCTTCTGCCTACTTCACTTTTTGCCTAATGGTTCATAATACACACAGAGTTCTGTGAGGATTTGCTCCCTTCATTAATGATATCACCATTGTTCCAGTTGCTCAAGTGCAAACCTTCAAAACGAGGCCTGACTTCTCTGTTCTTTCACAACCCATGTCCTACTTGTCAGCGGTCCTGAAGCTCCATGTTCAAAGTAAAGTACATCCAGAAACAGACAACTTCTCATCACCTGCATTGTTTTCTAGACTAGGGTCAGCATCATGGGTGGCCTGAAATCGCTTTCTAAACTTTGTCTTTGCACATACATTCTCTCCCCATGATTGCTCCTCAAGAAGTTAGCCATAATTCGATAAAAAAGAATGAAATCTTGCCATTTGCAACAACCTGGATGGAACAGGAGTGTGTTATGCTAAGTGAGATAAGTCAATCAGAGAACGACAGATGTCATATGATTTCACTCATATATGAAATTTGAGAAACAACAGATGTCCATATGGGACGGGAAGGAAACATAAGATAAAGGGAGGGAGGCAAACCATAAGAGTCTCTTAAATACAAAGAACAAACTGAGGGTTGATGGGGTTGGGGGTTTGGGAGGGTGGAGAAAATGGGTGATGGACATTGAGGAGGGCACTTGGGATGAGCACTGGGTGTTGTATGTAAGTGATGAATCATGGGAAAGTACTCCTAAAACCAACTGTGTGTTACTGTAACATACATAACACTGCATGTTAGCAAACATGATAATTTAAAAAAGAATAAAGGGTTGAGACATACCAATAAATAAATAAATAAAGTAAAAACTATTAGCAAGAAAAAAAGAAGTTAGCCATAATTATTAAATGTTAATCCTGTGTTGTAATTCCTCTGTTCTCAACCATCTAAAGCCTATAATCTTCAGCAAAATCCTAAATCTTCATATTTGCTGACAAGCTGTGGCTTACCTGACCTTCCACATGTGAGCCTTGTAGGTGGTTGGAGTCAGGATACGTGTGGCTACAAATCAAGGGCAGGAAATACAAAGAAGGAGTCAGCTAAAAACACTATCAGTGAGGCATTATGATTTTACTTCTGAGACCAAGAAATTTTTGCTAAAAACTATCCTTCAACATGGGTGCCAAGGGTAGCAAAGTCAGTTAAGTGTCTCACCCTTGGTTTAGGCGAGGGTCATGATCTCACAGTTTCGTGAGTTCCAGCCCCATCTGGGGTTCTGCATGGCAGCTCTCTCCTTCCCCTACCCCTCCCCTGCTTGTGCTGTCTCTGACTCTTTCAAAATAATTAAGTAAACTTAAAAAAAAAAAAAGAACCCTCACAAGTGACAACAGGTAACTAGCAATGAATAGTGGTGACTACCAGGAGCGCTTCAATGTGATTCACTTGCCCAATATCAGCTAATTTCACCCACAGCTGTTCTTAAGCCAATTCTTTCCTGTAATTATAGAAGGTATTTTTTGTTTGTTTTTTTGTTTACATCATTTCCCCTTGTTGAATTCAAGGGGAATGTGTCCTCTCTAGCTCACAGGAGCCTGACCAAAGCTCCTCTTCCTCTCCTTTCAGGACCCACATATATCTAAGGAGTGATGTCAGCCTTTCAATCCTATTCTGAGCCAACATTTTTGGTTGTTTCATATACTCACGAATGTAATTCCTCTCTAAATTTTCAAACACATTTCATTATCTGTGTGCATCATACAGGTATCTTATCTTCTTAGTTGCCTAAGGCAATTTGCCTGACAAGACACATGCCTGTTGGCTACACCTCAACAGACTGTAATATCTAAATGCTTCTCTAGAACACAAGCCTAACACTCACTTCACTGCTAAATCAAGAGCTTTGGACTCTACTCACTGGGACAACTTAACCTTGCTCTCTTTCATCAGGGTTGTGGTATTGACACAGCCTGCTGGATATGACTTCCAAACGACAGCATGATCCTCAACTCAAGAACTCCCACTGGCACTCCATCCATTCTTCTTGCCCCAAACCACTCAGGAATGAGGTCAGGGATGTCCTTACACTTCTATTTTCCACCCAACAAGTAGCAGCACAACACATTTATGTTGTATGGAACTTTCCCAGAATTTCTTCAGCTAGAATGCTCCTAAAAATAAACTGCCCCTCTATGAGAGAACTTTCCCATGATGCCCATCACAAACTTGACTGTCTACCTGGAATCAGCCAGGATACAACAGGAAATCATATTTATGTGCACAGAATCACCTGCTGCTCTTCAGTGCAAGGCCTTGTTTTATCAACACCACTGAGAAGCTAGCACCTATTTTTCAAATGGTCTGAGAGAAGAATCTGCCTCAAGTAGTTTTCAAATACAAAACCCAAGACAACTTTACCAAGAAATCCCACTCGATTTCAGCCCAAAATCCCAGATTCCAGCATATGTATGATGGTAGAAACCTCTGTTGTATAAATAGTCACCACCTATGGGCCCATAGGGACTCCCTTGGGCCAACTCTCAGTCAATCTATTAACAGTTTCAGCTCAGGATCTGCTGAAATTCAGATATCTCTCTGCTGACTTTGTGGGAAGAGGCTAACAGATTCTTACATGAGGAATATGATTTTTACATAACCAGATTAGTCCTAATACTCTATGAGCCTCCTGCTTATTAGCATGATCTGAAAATCATGGTGACATGTTAGAAATATTGGCCATATCTCTGTTGCTCCAACTGAAATAATTCTCAGGAATTTTGCAGATGAGACTTGGCTTAGGATATTAGGGGGCAATTTCAACAGCCCTCCAGTTGTTCTATAGATACTAAAGGTTTTGTTCTCTGTAGTTTATTCATCTGAGGAAGGAATAACCAATGTGTCCTAATTAACATCCAATGGCCATTAACTCCAAATCTTGTGGAACTAAATTATGGCAATATGCTAACTTATTCATTTATCCCTGTGGATATAAAGTGAATGTACACTGAGATCTACTCTATGAAAATACAAAATTGTAAAAATGTGACTCAAACTATTATGAAAAAGAAGATGTTAGCTAAGTATTTGAAGGTGGACCCATCCCTCTTGGCCTATGACATTTCCATAAGCAACTAGCCACCCAGGTGTCCCTGGCCTCTCACATTTCCTAAATAGCCTTAATCACATAAAGTGCAATTCAAACAATCAGAGAACACCTATCTAATCTTGGACAGTCTACCTCTTACCCACTGACATACCAAAATTATCTTCAAAAAGTAGAAAAGTTTCAGTGGGCATCAAATTCCAAACTCAATCATTTCCTTTTAGGAGTACTGCCGTGTTGTTCTTCTTGAATTGAGCACTGCGAAGAGTGCTGCTATCAGAACTAGGACAGTTTAAAGGTTCCCATTTAGAATACTACTCAAGTATCAAAACCCTTCAGTTAAAAAACACCAGGAGCACAGCTGTAACTGAGAAGTTTGGGTTCATTATACTACAGGGTGGGGGAGAGCACACACCATAGGGAGCTGCAAAGAAGTGCCTCAGTTCAAGGGTGTTAGAAAAAACTCAAAAAGGAATTGGGCTGTGTTAGGTGCTTTAGGGGATGTTGTAAGGAAGCAGGTCTCTGTCCTGGGTTTGAGGAGGTCAGGGAGCATAAGTATGCTAAAATTGGGTGTCTTTGGAAACCTTTTCTAGAAGAAAAGACTTCACTGAGACAAAAGCAAAAGTAGTGATAGGTAATGAAGCAGCAGACATTCATGATCTAAGAAAAAGGGATATGTGCTATTGTGGGTTTGGCACACTAACATTGCTTTTGTCTGTACTGAAACATAACTGAGAAGTGATCTTACTTTCTGGCTCCTATCATCAAGACACGGACTGCCCTTGTGTGCTGTTGGTCTTCTGAAACTCTCTTTGTGTCCAACAAGAGAACACCAAGTCCTAGCCCTCAGCCCAGGTCAGCCCCTAACTGTAAACATGGTGCCACCAGGTTACTTCCCCCATGATAGGGCTGCTTTCCTGCCTCTCACCTGCTACGTCTTTGCAGATAAGAGAATTATGGCTCAGTTAATAGAAGATATTGGTGGAGCAAAAAATGGATAGTCAAGCCTTGTAAATGTTGATGAATGCATTCACGTTATAGAAACCTCTAATTGCTAGTGATGCACCCAAGAAGTGGGCCTTATGTGTAAAAATAGGGTACACATGTACAAAATCCATTTCACAGTGACACAGGAAGGACTAAATAAAATTCAAAGTATCTGTTACTAAGGACTAATGAAAGCATTGTACAACCACTTCCCAATATATTAAAAATATACTATTTTTTATGTTACCCAACATTAATTTTATTTCAAGGCAGACAAACTGATTAGAGATAGGAGAGACATGATAGGCATGGTACGTAGTTGGAGTAAATCAAGTGAAGGGACATTATGCTGAGTCCAGCAGGATCAAGGACGACATACCCAGGAAAATTTTATCTCAGAATTATAACACGGTAGATGCAGAAGCCATTGTGTAATGTCTGCAAGAGAATAAAATATATTGTCAAGAGGATTGCAAAAAGGATAAAGAATGTGGCTTCATTTTGGGAATCTGCAAGGAAACCAGAAAATGTCAGATGGCACTGAATTCCAAGGATTCAAATGACCATGAGATGTTCATCCCCCCAAATGGGGTTTGCAGGCCTGGATGGGAGCCTGGTTAAGCTGGAAATCTAGAGAGCACAGGAAGTAGGCCCGCAGGTGCCCGTTCTCCCTCTATGATTCCACAGAGCAACCAAGCAGCCTTCTCACCAGGGATATATACTCATTTCTCCTCCATGCACTGGCCACTACTCACCCTCAAGCAAGGTGCCAAGCAATGGCCCCGACACTGACAGACCATCAAGCAATATTTGAAAAAGTTTCCTCAAAACATTGATTATTTAAGTACACATCCAATCTCTCCCATCTGTTCAGAGGGAAGTCTTTCATTGGAACTTTTCTATTTCTTCATGTTTATAGTGTTTACTTAGTAGAATAACTCTAAGATTTAAATTACATTTCTATGTGAGGGTTTTTTTTTTTAAGTTTATTTACAGATTTTGAGAGAGAAGGAGATAGCAAGTGAGAAGGATTGGAGCAGAAAGAGAATCCCAAGCAAGCTTCACCCTGTCAGCTTAGAGAACAATGCAGGGCTTGATCTCACAATTCATGTGATCGTGACCTAAACAGAGTCAGCCACATAACCCACTCAGTTACCCAGACACCCTGTGTGTGATTTTATACAACAATACTTTGCATATGTTCATAGTTAATAAATCTCATATTGGTAAATGAAAGTAGAAAGAGGAGAAAGATGAACCAGGAATAATAAGACTACACTATCTTGATCCTCAATGGATTTCCAAATAACCCGGAATACCCTGAATAATGCTTAAAAATATCTACCTCAATGAGGCCTCATTTAAAGCTGTTGTCTACCTTTAGAAAAGACTTTAAAAGAAAATAAAACTGGGGCACCTGGGTGGCTCAGAGGTTAGGCGTTCAACTTCAGCTCGGGTCATGACCTCATGGTTCATGAGTTCAAGGCCCACATCAGGCTCTGTACTGACCATGTGGAACCTGCTGGGATTCTTTCTCTCTCTCTTTTTCTCTGCCCCTCCCCCACTTGTATTCTCTCTCTCTCTCAATAAATAAACTTTAAAAAAAATAAAAGAAACAAAAATTTTTTTAATAAAAAAACCAGCATTAACAGTCACCTGGCCCCCTATCTTCCCATGATTTTCTACTAAAGACAAATTTCCCTATTAAAACCAACATTTCAAGAACAGGCAGGTAATATAGTGAACAAGAAGCTGCAACTTCAGGGCTCCTCTGAGATCTATGTGTTGACTTGATTTCTAAAACAAGAAACAATTAGAGAATGATGAAAACAGAACTTTCTCGTTCTTCTCCTTCCTGACCCCAAAGTAGAATGTGCTGGCTCCAAGAGAACCAAGGAATCCAGAAACCCCCAAAAGAAAACAAATAGATGAGTGGCTTACTCTGAATGGCGGTTTGAATAAGGTTTTTGGTGGCAAGAGCGGCGATGGTGGAGGCAGCATTGGTGGTGGATTCCTCATAAGGACCTGAAATTAGAAGAAAAATATCCAGGGGTGTCATGATGGTTCAGTGTATTAAACGACCAGCTCTTGGTTTCGGCTCTGCTTTCAGTTCAAGTCATGATCTCACAGTTCATGAGTTTGAGCCCTGCCTTGAGCTCCACACTGAGAGTGCAGAGCTTGCTTGGTTTTCCCTCATCTCTCTCTCTCTACCCCTCCTCCTCTCACACTTCCTATGTCTCTCTCTCTCTAAATAAATAAATAAACAGAAAGGAAGGAAGGAAGGAAGGAAGGAAGGAAGGAAGAGAGAAGGAAGGAAGGAAAGAAAGAAAGAAAGAAAGAAAGAAAGAAAGAAAGAAAGAAAGAAAGAAAGAAAGAAAGAGAAAGAAAGAAGGAAGGAAGGAAGGAAGGAAGGAAGGAAGGAAGGAAGGAAGAGAGAAGGAAGGAAGGAAGGAAAGAAAGAAAGAAAGAAAGAAAGAAAGAAAGAAAGAAAGAAAGAAAGAAGGAAGGAAGGAAGGAAGGAAGGAAGGAAGGAAGGAAAGAAAGAAGGAAAGAAAGAAAGGAAGAAGAAAAGAAAGGAGGGAGGGAGGGAGGGAGGGAGGCAGAGAGAGGAAAAGATCCAGCTAAGATATTTTACTCTTCTCCCGGGAACAAAATTTGTCCCACCTGAGCCTGAAGGTGCTCTCCTCATTGTGAATTTGGCTCTGCAATTGTCAATAGTTTTATCCTACCTTTAGCATAGCTACCCATTTTCCTTTGACCTCATTCTTTCTAGACCTGCCTTTGGTGGGTAAGAATTTGGGGTTTTCCTATGAGACTAAGAGACAAGCAAATACTTTCTCCCAAATTACCAAATGCATATGTGCTCCTATTCACAGGGATCATGGCTCAGAAACTAGAAGAAACCTCTAGTGGAATGACTTTCTGGTGCCCTCCCATGGGCTAACATGATCTGATTAGTGTCCACTGCAACATGAATCAGTGTGAGTAGCAGAATGAACTGTCTAGGAGAAAAACACAAGAAGAAGATCATGTATCAGGAAATAAAAAAAGAATAAGATCATGCATCTCAGTTTAAAGTAATAGTATCTCCTTTCTACGAATAATGTACAATCTCGTCTCTCAGGTTAGGCCTCAAATCAGATTATATTTGTCTCACCTGTTGTTAAAGTTGGACTCCATCTACTACAGAAGTATTTAGGAGGCTACATTTGACATAATAGGAGACACTGGTACTATTCTGGCTATAATAAATGTGAGAAAATGCCCCACCAATCACCTCATGTTCAAAGGAAATGTGACAAGATTGATTACAATCATCACTCTCCACATCTTACACTACAGCTCCTGACAAAGAGCAGAGTCAGACCCCACAATTGTGAGGTACGCATACCCCAACAGGTAGATAGTTCATCTCCACACCCACACTGGAACCATAATGTCCTAGTACTCAATCACAAATGAGAATGTATTTTTAATTGGCCCTGGCTTTGTAGCCAGGACATATGGCACAGTGTGTGAGGTCTGACCACACTTCATGCCTTTATTACCAAAGGAAACAAATCCATCCCCAACTAGGGAGGGCAAAAAGAGAAATCTTCCCATATATGCATGAGCACAACCCACATGGCATAGGACATACAGGACACTGTGTGAAATGTCCAAGAAACAGCAGGGAATTTGTTCCACAATGTTAAGTTTAAGATCAGAAAGAAAAAACCCACATCAGCTTGGGAATAAGGCATACATGCAGTTACAAAGAACAAAGCATATGGCCATTCTTCTACTTCACCCTACATTCTTCAATCTCCATTCCACACCCCCATGCAGTCCTACTGCCCTCATTTCTATATCACCTTCAGGAATTACACTGTTTTTCTTTATCCTGAAACTAATGAATCTCATTTCTACACACTGGCTATATATTCATCCCTTCCGTTTATAGTAATCAGAAAGACATTACATGCAACTAACTCCCAAATTCCCAGACCATGAATTCAGACCACATTACCTTATCTTTTTTCCTAGAGAACAATTAATAATTAATTGGCAATTTTTATTAGTCCTTTTCAGAGACTTTATATTCTCTAAAAATGTATAAGAAATAAGCAGATTTTCTATGTTCACAATGAACTTAAAAGCAGAATGTGGTTTTCCCAGGCAGCTGCTTTGAGTCTTTATATTCTGTCTTCTGTGGCTCCACGACATGAGGCAGAGACAGAAAATACTCGTGACAGGAAGGACATTACATGCAAACACAAACTTACCAGTAGCACTCTCAGATGTAGCATCAGTTGTCTCTAAGAAAAAAAGAAAAATGGGTATAAGTTGGACACCAGCATAGGGGACCGAGGCAAGAGAGAACATGGACAACACTGCAACCTTCCATAGCTGAAGAACTTTAGGTTTTTCTACTTATGTTGAAGGCAAAAAGATGAACAGATAAATAAAACCTTAATAAAACCCCACAAAAGACAAAATACATACCCATTTTTTGCCCTCCTGAAATAAAACACTGATTACATTCTTTTTGGTGTCTTTGTTGTTGCTGATTGCATTCTTGAACATATTTTAAAACAATCACAACGATGTTTAATCCAGAGGTATCATGGGTTAAAAGTGAGCAAAAACCTGACTGAATTGCCAAAGCCGAAACAGAAAGTCCACTCTATTTTGAGCAGTCAGTCAAAATGGGGATGGAACAGGGTAGTGGAGTAGAGGACACAGGGGCCACCATGCTAAGCTCCTCCAAGCCCACACCCACACAGAGCTTGCACTTTGATGTACTCTTGTCTCAGACCTTCTCTATAGGTAAGAATCTTTACTTACGGCCTGAAACCAGGAAGGTGGAAACTGCCACCAGTACCAGCATCACCAAGAGCTCCATGGTGGTGAACTGATTAGCAGGGAGCACAGATAAGAAAGTGTGGAGCTCATGAGAAGGTAGGGCTCTGCCTCCAGCATTCCACATCCTGACATTATATAGGCAGAGGGCACCAATCAGGATACTGCCAGATCAGAATCCGGGATAGTTAATGTCAGGCAATGTCAGTATTCAGAGAAACCACTGGAGAATCAACAGCACAACTAGAGGCCCTTTGGAAGGATGACTTTAGTCCCTCGTTTATGACACAGCTTTCAGGTCAATTTTTTCCCATTGCAAACATTTTCCAGAGCAGAACTCTGCTTCCAGGTTTCCTCCTACCTTACAATAGGATCAAGTGGCACCAGGCTTACCAGCTCTGCTGAGAAACCAGAGGAGCCCTCACCCAGCCTTGTGGGATCATTCACCCCATGGTACTCTTTTCATACACTTTAAAAGTTGGACGCCTACAGCTTGCTCAGCCCTAGGACTTCTCAGAGGGGAATAATCAGGGTATGGCAGCCTGCTCTCAGATCCATCCACATAGGTCAGGCTGTACATTCCTCCACAGATGTCCTCCCTTGTGTCCTTGTAGATAATGTCATCTGACACACACAGTGAGCCAACACTGATATGATCTCTCTGGATTTAAGCATTTCTTGTGGAAAATTCCAAAGTCAAAGAGAGATAAAATAGAAAATGAAATCAACATTGATTAATTTAAAGCCATTAAATCAATGCACCTGTGCACAGGCTTTTTCTCTCAAAATAAATAAACTTAAAATAATAAATTGAATATATTTTCAAAATGTTTTTCTAAAATTTAATGTTACCAGAAAAAAAAACACAGCAGTACATTTCTCTCCTGGGAGCCGCATCGGCCTCACTGGATGACACAGTCATAGTGAAGAAACGGCAGATGTTTACACAGCTCCTGCCGTGAAGTGAAACTGGTATCTCCTTCTACTATGGCTCATATTGGGAATGGGACTGCTGTTATAGATTAGGCCTCCCAATGTTCCAAGTCAGACCGATATTTCCCATACAGATACCTCATGAGAAGAAGCATATTCCCACCTCTACAAAGAAATTTAGATAAAGCACTGCAGATGTTTGTCGAAAGGCTCTTCTAATGACTCTTACAGACCCAAGATATAGATAATAAAGGGGATTAAAGAACACAAGAGTTACTATTAACTCTGGCCCAGAGAAAAAGAGCCTAACTTAGAGATAAGAAACAGACAAAAGCCAAACATAAGTGACTGCACATACCTTTGCTAATTGGTGCCACAAATACCTTCCCTTACACTGATATCCATTATGAGGATGGGTAAGAGTAGTTAAAACTTAAACTCATATACAAAGGCCGGCACATCTATGGCCCCTATGGTGCTTCACCTTCAACATACAACAAGGTTTACACAAGCAACTTACTAACCAGCGCAAATTCCTTCTTCCTTTGGTGAGCCAGACAGAATGACACCTAGTCTATGCCTGATTCATAGCATAATTGATATAAACAAATGTGTTTGTTATTTTCTTCTCACTGAGAATACCTTGTTATCCTATTATTTGTAAAAATTAACTACCTCATTGTAATTAGAGTAGTTCTGCCAAAATGCCTCTGTAAAACCTGCTTCTGTACACTTTTCAAAGCATCTTATCACTGAGAATTATTTGTAATAAAAATTCCACTTTTTGATGTCATGTTAACACTTGACCAATAAATAAAGACACAAAAACCGACAGAGCAGAGATGCCTGCCTGGTGATCAGAAAGAAACTCGAGGCCCTCTCATCTCTCATCTCCTCACTCCCTTTCACCCACACCGTCCATCCTTTTAGGGACCCCTGGACCTGTTGGAGCTGGACTCTGGCATTTCCCTAACCATCTCGGCTAGCGTTTTCTGGATTTAACTCTGTTATGTTAGAAACAGTGTTTATTATGTTTATTTCCATTTCGTAATCACCATATACTTCAACATACTCCATATTACTTGTTAAGCACTTAAATATTCCCTTTCAGGATTTGCTTAGTCCAATCTTTTTTTTTTTTTAATGTTTATTTACTTTTGAGAGAGAAAGACACAGCATGAGCAGCGGAGGGTCAGAGAGAGAAGAAGACACAGAATCTGAAGCAGGCTCTAGGCTCTGAGCTGTCAGCACAGAGCCCAACGCGGGGCTCGAACCCACAAACCATGAGATTATGACCTGAGCCAAAGCTGGATGCTTAACCAACTGAGCCACCCAGACACCCCGCCAATCTTTTAATCTACTGGGTCTTGCGTTCTTCTCTTTTAAGGACTCTTACCAGATGAGTAATATTAACATTTTTATCTTTCCTAAAATCACAGTTTTCTAGTCTAACCCATATGGTTTAATTTTATTCACAGTATATTTTTAGATGTTTTAAATTCAAGGGATACTGTCATCTTTATTGTAATTTTTATATGAAACAATTTAAGAAACATATAATAGGATCATCTTAAATTCATACCACCTTAATATTCCTGCATGCAGAGGTCACAGCTCTCTAATCCCTGGATTTTCCCAATGATCACAAACCTGGCTCCAGTCAGCAAGGCACACTCTACTTTGGAGCATATTTGAAAGGGACACAGGCCCTGAGATGAAACCAGAAAAGCAGCCTCAGCCTAACGACAGGCCCTAGAGAGAAACATCAAGGACTCAATCCAAATCCAGATGCCTCACCCCCCACACTACACCGCTCACAAGGTGG
>PISW01015830.1:0-15392 GCA_004023785.1 Mungos mungo
CTCCTGGGACTCTCTGGCCACCCGAGGCTAGAGAAGACGTTCTTTGTGCTCATCTTGTTGATGTACCTGGTGATCCTGCTGGGCAATGGGGTCCTCATCCTGGTGACCATCCTTGACTCCCGCCTGCACACGCCCATGTACTTCTTCCTGGGGAACCTCTCCTTCCTGGACATCTGCTACACAACCTCTTCTGTCCCTCTTGTCCTGGACGGCTTCCTGACTCCCAGGAAAACCATCTCCTTCTCAGGCTGTGCTGTGCAGATGTTCCTCTCCTTTGCCATGGCAGGGACAGAGTGTGTTCTTCTGGGCATGATGGCATTTGATCGCTATGTGGCCATCTGTTACCCCCTAAGGTACCCTGTGGTCATGAGCAGATCTGTCTATGTGTCCATGGCTGTCAGCTCCTGGACAATCGGTGGGGCTGCTTCTGTGGTACACACATCCTTGACAATTCAGTTGCCCTTCTGTGGGGACAACGTTATCAACCACTTCACCTGTGAGATCCTGGCTATCCTTAAGTTGGCCTGTGTTGACATCACCATCAATGTGATCAGCATGGGAGTGACAAATGTGATCTTCCTGGTGGTCCCAGTTCTGTTTGTCTCTGTCTCTTATGTCTTCATCATTGCTACCATCCTGAGGATCCCCTCCACTGAGGGGAGGAAAAAGGCCTTTTCTACCTGCTCTGCCCACCTCACTGTGGTGGTCATCTTCTATGGGACCTTACTTGTCATGTATGGGAAGCCCAAGTCTAAGGATCCCAAGGGGGTAGACAAAGAGGATCTTTCAGATAAGCTCATCCCTCTCTTCTATGGGGTGGTGACCCCCATGCTCAACCCCATCATCTACAGCCTCAGGAACAAGGACGTGAAGGCTGCTGTGAGCAACCTGGTGGCTCAGAAATAGTTCACCCAGTGATAGAGGAGGGGTCCGCTGCACTTCTCACTTCTGTGGAGGACAGGACCTTTGGTTATTACAGTTCCCATTCCAAGGCATGTCACATTTGCTCTAATGATTGCTTCCCTTAAGACCATTTCAGGGATTGTGTAACTTTTCAGATTGTATCATCTGAGTTTCAGTGAAATACCTGAGAGCTTCAACAGATGCCAGACAATAAATTGCTAATGTTATGTCCGAAGACATTCTGAATACGTGCTAAAACTGAGGAGACAGGGACTATTAGTGCAGGCTGAATGGGCCACACAGTGTGTAAGTGTCAGAGTCAGTACACAAAGAGGGCCCTCACACCACTTGTCATCCCTACTGGACTCCCTAGGAGCCAGTGACACAAGGAGGAAGTGGAAATTTTCATTACTAGATGCAGGTCACCTGACATATCAAGAAGGAAACCAAGACAAGGTCTCCACATAAAGAGCTTTTGAGTGGGAAGAATCTAGGCTGATATTCTGAATTGACTTTTAGCTATGAGATAATTGAGGCTATTTTTTCCTCATACATTTTGCATTATGAAATACTGCTATTAAGTTAAATATAAGGAGAATAAAGTTAGAATTTGATGTTTACCACTTATAAAATTCCCAATAGAAAAGCTAGTTGTCTGTTGGACAATAACTCATATTCTGAGAAGAAAGGAAAGAAAGAAAGAAAGAAAGAAAGAAAGAAAGAAAGAAAGAAAGAAAGAAAGAAAGAGAAAGAGACAATGAAATAAAGGTGATAGATAAAGAGAAGCTAAATATATTTGAAGACTTTAGCAGACTAAAATTTGACATATTTCTTTGTTCCAGGAGTTCTCAAAGTCTTTAACATGGTCAAGAACACTGTGAATGTCCAAGAGCAGTACTATCAGTAGCATTTTGGAACCTCCATATCTCATCACAGTAAAAAACTTGGAACGATATTCTACCTATGACCTTGGGCAGGTTGCTTACCCTTTCTCAGTCTATTACTTCGTATTTTAAAAACTAATCACTTGAATTTAGACAAATTTGTTAAGGTATTATAAGTAAGAGCTTATTTATGGTAAGCACAAGGGAACTACACGATAGCAGTACTAGTAGTAGGAGTAGGAGTAGCAGCAGTACTAGTACCATGAAGGCTGCACAGGACTGTGTAGCTTGTGGAAATGAGCAAGACCTGGTTCCCATCTAGAACCAATTAACTGAAATGAATGAGATTCAGAGATGGTAGTGGAGGGATCGAAGCAGTTTTGGGATGAGTTTTATTAAATTCCTTGACCATTGACAGACTTATTTTACAAGAATACAGAAAGTTGGGGTGTCTGAGTGGCTCAGTTGGTGAAGCATCCGACTTCAGCTCAGGTCATGATTTCACGGTTAGTGAGCTAGAGCCCACGATGAGCTCTGCACTGACAGAGAGGAGCCTGCTTGGGACACTCTTTTTCCCTGTATCTGTGTCCTGCCCACTCATGCACGCTCACTCCCTCAAAATAAATAAATAAACATTAAAAAATAAATGGTATTGAGAAAACTGCAGAGCTACATGCAAAAGAATGACACTGGACCACTTTCTTTTATCATACACAAATATAAAATATAAATGGATTAAAAACATGAAATTCCCCTAGAAAACATAGGCTATTACTTCTTGAATATCAGCTTTAGCAACATTTTGCTGGACATGTCCACTCACGCAAGGGAAACAAAAGCAAAAATAAACTCTTGGAACTACACCACACCAGAAAACATTGCACAGTGTAGTAAAACATCAGTTAAACATAAAAACAACCTACTGTATGGGAAAAATTTTTTGCAAACAACAAATTTGATAATATATTTGGTTAATATTCAAAATATATATAGAACACATGGGCACCTGGGTGACTTAGTTGGTTAAGGGGCCGACATCAGCTCAGGTCATGATTTCCAGGGTGTGGGTTTGAGCCCCGCATCCAGCTCTGTGCTAACAGCTCGGAACCAAGAGCCTGCTTCTGATTCTTTGTCTCCTCTGTTTCTGCCCCTCCCCTGCTCAGCTATGTCTCTCTGTCTCTCAAAGGTGAATAAAGTATTAAAAAAATTTTTTTAAGGAATACATAGAACTCAACTCCAAAAAAAAAAAAAACCACCCCACAAATAATTTGATTAAAAGTAAACAGAGGACCTAAATAGACATTTCTCCAAAGATGGCCTACAGGTGGCTAACAGAGACATGAAAAGAGGTCAACATCACGATTAATTAGGGAAATGCATATTAAACCCACTATAAGACATGACCTCACAACAGTCAGAATGCCTAGGATCAAAATGAAAAGAAATGACACATTGTGGAGAGGAAGCAGAGAAAATGTTAAACCTAATGCTTGTAAAGTGTCCATTTCAGTGTCTGGTACATGGGAGCCGCTCAACGAATGCAGCCAATTCTGCAGCTGCTGCTGTTAGACATTTGTCCTGCCTCCCCGTTCTGGATGTCTAGGACTTCAACATGGGGACAATGTACTCTGTCCCTGAATTGAGCGCTGGCTTCTCTGAGACCCCAGGAAAAGCTCCGGGGGAAGTCGGCATCTGCTGAATGCTCTTACCCATCTCCACCTGACCATGTCCCCATCAAGACCTCTAATTGGGACACAGGGTGGGGTCCCTGGAGGCCCCAGGTAAGCTTAGGGCCTGTACCCCTTGCACATTTGACTTCCCAAACTTTAAATTGCTTCTGGGACTAACAGGGTCCCTGTAGGAGTTCACAGCTGATGCTCAAGGACTCTTCACTGATGGGGAAAAAGTACCACTGGGATTTCTGGGCCTCAGACCAGGAGGACAGGTGCTCTCCATGAAGCGTCTGTACCTGAGGCACCAGGTGAGCCTGCACAGCTAGGAGGAAGGATGGGAGAGAAACGCCAGCAGAGGCTAACCTTCCCATAAGGATTAAGGGGGGAGAAGAAGAAAGAGGGTCTCAGACGTAAGGAAACCCAGCAAGGGAGTGTCTGGGGTCTTTCTCTGGCATTAGGGTCTGGCCCAGGGCACAGTTTGGAGCTGAGGACTGTGTCTGTTATCAAGAGTCTTGAAAAATTCTCTGTAAGCAGGATGCAGTGAAGGATTAACAATAATCAATTATAAAAGAGAACGATCATAACAAAGGATCATAATACAAGCTATGTGGGTGTGGTCTCTCTCTCCAAGTATCTCATTATGCTGTAGCCCACCCCCTTCTTCTTGTGATGACACGAGGTGATCGAATGCCCACAGGAGGAGATGCAGTGAGGTGAGTGAGCCAGGGGCTGGGATGCAGCACGGGGCTGCTCCTCACCTCCTGACCGTGTGTCACATGGACCAGCTTCTGCTTCCCGACCACAGCTGGAGGTGGTGATGGAGGAAGGAACTGTAATGTCAGAAAGCAAAATGCCAGTAAGGGGGAGGGGGGAAGTACTGTTCTGAGAATTTATTTTCCGTGAATACACTTTGTGCCCATAGTATTAGAATATTTGATACTATTGCAAAGCTATAAAAGGAATCCCTTTGATTTTTTTCTATAATTTCTTTTCAGTCACTTTTACTCACACCAGTTGTTTTGCTGAATGAGATCGCAGCAATGTGTACAATTTTGTATTCTCTCTTTTAATTTACCATTGTAATATGATAATACAATAGTGTAAAAATTATAAATGTGACTTAAAATTTATATTTATTTATGTATTCTGAAGGAGAGAGAAAGTGCACATGTGAGCAGGGGAGGGCAGAGAGGTGAGGAGTCCCAGGCAGGTTCTGTGTACTTTGGCCTCAAAGCCTGATGTGGGGCTTGAACCCACAAATCATCAGATCATAACCTGAGCGGAAATCAAGAATCAGACATTCAACTGACTGAGTCACCCAGGTCCCATATAAAAGTAAATTTAATGTCTAACATTCCATTATATTAAGTGGCAGCGTCAGGCATTTATCAGTAAAGAGCTATTTTGTTTCCTATATTCATTCACAAATATTGCTGTGATAAATGTCTTTATTGAGTGATACCGGCCCCGCAATCTCATGGATTCATTAGAATTTTTTCCCAGAGGTAGAAATGCTGAGTTACGTGGGCTTGCTAGGTATTCCATTTTCTAGGCAAACTGCTCTCCAGGGAGGCCAGAGGACAGTGTATGGGGCTCTTGACTGCACTGTGTCCCTTCCCTTCCTCAGCTGCCTGCCGGCTCCAGAGATAAGTAGGGGCCAGACCACAAGCAAGACCAGGTCTCTGACAGCCCAGTTGCCACACCCGTGTGCTGCAGCCACAAAGGTAAAAACTTCCTTTCCCTTCCTCACTGTCCCAGTGGACTCCTGCCCAGCTGGGACTGTAGGTATCAGAGCTACTGGTTTTCTTCGATCTCGGGTCTCCTCCAAACCCTGATATGGCCATATTCCCTGCTGGCCGTATCATGATGGGAGACAAAGCATTCAGATCTTCCCTCCATGAATGCACACACACACACACACACCACACCACACCACACCGTACCACACTCCCAATAGAATAGGCAGACACCCTCACCAATGACGGTGCCCTGCCTGATGAGGACAGCTCAAGCAATCCATGACAGACTTGGAATGCTCTGGGGAGCACCTTTTCAGACTTTATGATGCACATGAGGAAACTGAGGCCTAGGGACTCGCTCCAGCCACCCAGAATACCCATGTCGTGGGCAGGGCAGGGCCCATAGCTCTGGGCTCAGTGCACAAGATGTTCCTAGCCATTCCGTTCATTCCAGGTGAAGCAGCTTTCATCCTGCACTTCTCCATGCTGGGCACGAGGACTTGCATGGCTGCAGCTCTCACATGGAGCAAATCCTGTGCAGCACTCATGCTCTCGGCACACCGTTCATGGGCAAACATTTCTGTGTGCACAGCCCTGGCTGATGGGAGTAGGCAGGATCGTTTCTCTAAAAGAAGCCACTACCCTGGCCTCTGTAATCACAGCATATTCCTGTCACTATGGAATCCTGCTGTGGCACTGACTGTAATGTTTACTTATCATTATCTGAGGATCTGGGGAGCCACTGGGAGAAATGGGAGATAAACTGGGGCAAAATTTCACAGGAAGCACCCAGAGTGGGCCGGCACTGAGCACATGGGAACGCCCTCCTGTGCTATATTGAGAGAGACGGGAAAGGGTCATAGGCTCGCACAGAAAACACAGTGAAACCCATGGTTGCATAACGGGGGAGACCTCTCTGGGAGGGATCACTGGTTCTCTGCTGGGCACATTTTTGTCCCCTTCACCTGCCAGAAACATTTGGCAATGTCCAGAAATAGTTTTGGTTGTTAAAACTCAAAGAGGTGGTGCAACGGGCATCAGGTGCCCAGAGGTTAGGGACACTGGTAAGCATCCGATCATGTACAGGACAGCTTTCCTCCAACCCCCCATGAACGAAGAATACTCCAGTCCCACATGTCAACAGTGCCCAGGCTGAGAGAGTTTGGGTTCAATTCGGGGTGGGAGCTACCCTGTCTGACAATGTGTCTGACATACTCCTACCATGACTGAAGCAAGTGTGCTGGACAGTGAGACGATCAGAGATTACACAGAGCTGCTGCTGGAGGGACAGGCTCTTCTAAACATCTGTGCAGGAGAGAGAGGCAGCTATCTGACATTCAATCTTAGGTGCCAACGCTTTGGCTCCTCTGAGCCTTGGTTACTCTTACCTGTAATATTTGAATGACAGTATCTCTTCCATGGGGTGTTTCAAAGAATATATCACAGAATAGATGTGTGAATATTAACCCCTTGTATTCTACCAACAACCCACTCCTACACACACACACACACACACAGACTAACATGATCACACACACACACACACACACACACGCATGGACAATTGCTTTTAAGAAAGAGCTATAGAAATATTATGAATGAGGATTCTAATTACTGAGTCTGTGCAATTGCAGGTGAGAACCGGGAAATCCTGTGTACAAAGGCAGGCAGGTCTTCCTATAAGCTAGCTGCCTGTGTGGAACATAAGAATGGAGGCAGAGAGCCAGAATATTACACACGAATAAAGTATAAACACACAAGGACATAGAAAAAACACTCCTAAGCCGTCCCTGGGAAGAATGTCCCAGATTCTAAAGAGCTGGGATTAGAATTCAATGCCATGTATCCTGCTGTCTGATCACTGTAGTCAGCAGGCTTAGGAGGCACTGCAACAACTGGTCAGTGAGCTGCATGGTTTTCATGCTACTGAGTGGGGTCAATCACTCTAATTATTCCTTGTGGTAACTTCATAAAGTTCTGCCCCTTACGGAACATTTAATAATAATGTGTATTAAAATAGGCAGATCCCAATTCTGATGACAGTCAAGTCTGTGTTGCTGAGGCTGGGCACACCGAAGAATAATCTCCTTCACGGCAGAGCCTTTACCTAGGTTCATTCTGTCTGCATGGGGGTTAACACTTGCATACAAGTTCCTTCTACAGTTATCAAAGTTATATATGCTTGAAAATTTGCTAATTCTAAGACCGAGAGCAGCTAGGGGATTCCTTCCTGAGAATCTAAGAAAGCCCAGACTAAATGAATATTTATGCATTTCTATTAAATAGAAATAATTACAGCCTTGTCCAGCTGTTGATCATAAAGCAGAGGAAAAGTCCTCCTTCACTGGGGATGAGCTCTCCTGGGCTCCAGTCCAGTCCTGCCTCTGTCACCAACCTGCTCAGAAGACTGAGACAGGTCACTCATAGTCTCAGGGTCGCAGCTGCTTTGATAAGTAATAAGGATGCAACATCAGAAAACTACCTGGCACACAGGTGGCTGGAATATTTGAGGCTTTTCCTCAGGGCTGGTGCATGTGAGTTCTGTTGTGTACCAGCCCTGACCTTCTCTCATCCAAGAGCCAAGGACACTCCTACCTACTGCCTCGTACAGCCACTTTCCTCTTACACACATATGCTCTCCTTTTCGTAGCAGAGACTTGACAGCATATTAGATGCCCAAGACTCTTCCCAGGAAGCCTGATGTCCTGCTTTTGTACTTTGCTAACGACAGAAGGGATATCACATGGAAAAAGCCAACTGGTCCTCCCCCGTGGTGGGGTTCATTCTCCTGGGACTCTCTGGCCACCCAAGGCTGGAGAAGACATTCTTTGTGCTCATCTTGTTGATGTACCTGGTGATCCTGCTGGGCAATGGGGTCCTCATCCTGGTGACCATCCTTGACTCCCGCCTGCACACGCCCATGTACTTCTTCCTGGGGAACCTCTCCTTCCTGGACATCTGCTACACAACATCTTCTGTCCCTCTCGTCCTCAACAGCTTCCTGACTCCCAGGAAAACCATCTCCTTCTCAGGCTGTGCTGTGCAGATGTTCCTCTCCTTTGCCATGGCAGGGACAGAGTGTATGCTTCTGGGCATGATGGCATTTGATCGCTATGTGGCCATCTGTAACCCCCTGAGGTACCCTGTGGTCATGAGCAAGACTACCTATGTGCCCATGGCTGTCAGCTCCTGGATGGCTGGTGCAGCCAACTCTTTGGTGCAGATCTCTCTTGCAGTACAATTACCCTTCTGTGGGGACAATGTCATCAACCACTTCACCTGTGAGATCCTGGCTGTGCTGAAGCTGGCCTGTGCGGACATCCTCATCAATGTGATCAGCATGGGGGTGGCCAATGTGATCTTCCTGGGTGTCCCAGTTCTCTTCATCTCTGTCTCTTATGTCTTCATC
The DNA here is from genome assembly GCA_004023785.1 of Mungos mungo. Taxonomy (NCBI): domain Eukaryota; kingdom Metazoa; phylum Chordata; class Mammalia; order Carnivora; family Herpestidae; genus Mungos; species Mungos mungo. The sequence goes on from PISW01015830.1 coordinate 8,609, forward strand.
ATTGCTACCATCCTGAGGATCCCCTCCACTGAGGGGAGGAAAAAGGCCTTTTCTACCTGCTCTGCCCGTCGTCTTCTATGGGACCTTACTTGTCATGTATGGGAAGCCCAAGTCTAAGGATCCCAAGGGGGTAGACAAAGAGGACCTTTCAGATGAGCTCATTTCTCTCTTCTATGGGGTGGTGACCCCCATGCTCAACCCCATCATCTACAGCCTCAGGAACAAGGACGTGAAGGCTGCTGTGAGGCACCTGGTGGGTCAGAAATAGTTCACCCAGTGATAGAGGAGGGGTCCGCTGCAGTTCTCACTTCTGTGGAAGAGAGGCCTTTTGATTATTACAGCTCCCACTCCAAAGGCAAGTTACATTAACTGAAATAATCGCTGGCTCTTAAGTCCATTTTCAGGGAATGTGTAACTTTTCAGATTGTATCATCCGAGTGTCTGCCAAATACCTGAGAGCTTCAACAGACACCAGACAATAAATTGCTAATGTTATGTCCGAAGACATTCTGAATACACGCTAAACCTGAGGAGACAGGACCACTAGAGCAGGCAGAGTGGCCCACACAGTGTGTAAGCTACAGTCAGTGCATGGAGAGGGCTCTCATGGCCACTTGTCGTCCCTACAGGACTCCCTAGGAGCCAGCGAAACAAGGAGGGAGTGGAAATTTTCATTACTAGATTCCGTTCTCCTGACATATCAAGAAGGGAGCAAAGACAAGGTCTCCACATGGAGAGCTTTTGAGTGGGAAGAGTCTATGCTGATATACTCCACTGTGTTTTAGCTATGAGAAAATTGAGGCTATTTTTTCTCAATGTACTTCACATTATGAAATACTGCTATTAAATTAAATTCAAGAAGGAGAATAAAGTTAGAATTTGATGTTTACCACTTTTACAATTCCCAATAAAAAAGCAAGTTTTCTGTTACTGAATAACTCAGATTCTGAAAGTGAAAGTAAAGAAAGGAAGAGAGAGAGAAAGGAGAGGATGAAATAAAGGTCGTAGATAAATAGACAGAGGCTAAATATATTTGATGACTTTAGCAGACTAAAATCTGACATATTTCTTTGTTCCAAGAGTTCTCAAAGTCTTTAATATGTTCAAGTACACTGTGAATGTCCAAGAGATGTTAAGTCTGTAGCATTTTTGAGCCTCCATTTCTCATCACAATAAAAACCGGGAACTATTTTCTTACTTCTGACCTTGGGCAGGTTGCTTAACCTTTCTCAGTCTGTTTCTTCATATTTTAAAACCTAACCATATGTTTTCACTGATAGGTCTAACAGGAGCAACCTAACAGAGGACCATGGGAAGGGGAAGGGGAGAAAGAGTTACAGAGAGGGAGAGAGGCAAATCATGAGAGACTCTTGAATACAGAAAACGAGCTGAGGGATGAAGGGGGAAGTGGAATGGGGAAGACAATGATGGACATAGAGGAGGGCACTTGTAGGGAAGAGCACCGTGTGTTCTATGGAAACAAATTTGACAATAAGCTATATATATAAAAAAAGAATCTAAAAAAACAAACCACTTGATTTTAGACAAATTGGATAAGATACTAAACATAAGTGCTTATTTATAGTAAGCACAATAAAACTACAAGAAGTAGTACTAGTAGTAGCATCAGTACTAGTATCATGAAGGCTGCACAGGACTGTGTAGCATGTGGAAATGTGCAAGGTATGGTTCCTTACTAGAATCAATAAACCGAAATGAATAAGTTTCAGAGATGGTACTGATGGATAGAAGCAATTTTGGGACAAGTTTTATTAAATTCCTTGACCAATGACAGATTTATTTAACAAGAATACAGAAAGTTGGAAGGCCTGAGTGGCTCAGTCGGTGAAGCATCCGACTTCAGCTCAGGTCATGATTTCACGGTTAGTGAGCTCGCAGCCCACGGTTGGCTCTGCACTGACAGAGAGGAGCCTGCTTGGGACACTCTCTCTCCCTGTATCTGTGTCCTGCCCACTCACGCAGGCTCACTCCCTCAAAATAAATAAATAAATACTAAAAAAATAAATGGTGTTGAGAAAACTGCAGAGCTACGTGCAAAAGAATGACACTGGACCACTTTCTTTTATCATACACAAATATAAAATATAAATGGATGAAAGACACGAAACTCCTCTAGAAAACATAGGCTACAACTTCTTGAATATCAGCTTTAGCAACATTTTGCTGGATCTGTTCACTCACGCACGGGAAACAAAAGCAAAAATAAACTCTTGGAACTACACCACACCAGACAGCATTGCACAGTGAAGGAAAACATCAGTTAAACATAAAGACAAACTACAGTATGGGAAAAAATATTTGCAAACTACATATTTGATAATATGTTTGGTTAATATTCGAAATACATAATGAACACATAGGGGCACCTGGGTGACTCAGTTGGTTAAGGGGCTGACATCAGCTCAGGTCATGATCTCCAGGGTGTCAATTTGAGCCCCACATTGAGCTCTGTGCTGACAGCTCAGATTCTGTTTCAGATTCTCTGTCTCCCTCTGTCTCTGCCCCTACCCTGCTCAAGCTCTGTCTCTCTGTCTCTCAAAGGTGAAAATTATTTAAAAAAATTTTTTAGAGAATATATAAAACTCAACACCAACCCCCCCACACATATAATGTGATTAAAAGTAGGCAGAGGACCTAAATAGACATTTCTCCAAAGATGGCCTACAGATGGCTAACAGAAACATGAAAAGAGGCACAACATCACTATTCATTAGGGAAATGCATATTAAACCCACTATGAGACACGACCTCACGCCTGTCAGAATGCCTAGGATCAAAAAGGCAAGAAATGACACCTTGTGGAGAGGAAGTAGAGAAAATGTTAATCCTAATGCTTGTAAAGTGTCCATTTCAGTGACTGGCACATGGGAGCCACTCAACGAATGCAGCCAATTCTCCTGCTGCTGCTGCTGCTGCTGTTAGACAACTGTCCTGCCTCCCTGTTCTGGATGTCTAGGACTTCAACATGGGGACAAAGTACTCTGTTCCCGAATTGAGCGCTGGCTTCTCTAAGACCCCAGGGAAAGCTCCAGGGGAAGTGGACATCTGCTGAATGCTCTTGCCCATCTCCACTTGACCATGTCCCTGTCATGACCCCTAATTGGGACAGGGGGTGGGGTCCCTGGAGGCCCCAGGTAAGTTTAGGACCTGTACCCCATGCACATTTGACTTCCCAAACTTTAAATTGCTTCTGGGACTAACAGGGTCCCTGTAGGAGTTCACAGCTGATGCTCAAGGACTCCTGTCTCTGCTGGGGAAAATGTACCACTGGGATTTCTGGGCCTCAGACCAGGAGGACAGGTGCTCTCCATGAAGCGTCTGTACCTGAGGCACCAGGTGAGCCTGCACAGCTAGGAGGAAGGATGGGAGAGAAACACCAGCAGAGGCTAACCTTCCCATAAGGATTTAGGGGGAGAAGAAGACAGAGGGTCTCAGAGGTAAAGGAAACCCAGCAAGGAAGTGTCTGAGGTGTTTCTCTGGCATTAGGGTCTGGGCCAGGGCACAGTGTGGAGCTGAGGACTGTGTCTGGGATTAAGAGACTCGAAGAGGTGTCTGTAAGCAGGATGCAGTGAAGGATTAACAATAATCAATTATAAAAGAGAACGATCATAAAAACAGATCATAATACAAGCTATGTGGGTGTGGTCTCTCTCTCCAAGTATCTCATTATGCTGTAGCCCACCCCCTTCTTCTTGTGACAACGTGAGGTGATCAAATGCCCACAGGATGAGATGCAGTGAGGTGAGTGAGCCAGGGGCTGGGATGCAGCACGGGGCTGCTCCTCACCTCCTGACCGTGTGTCACATGGACCACCTTCTGCTTCCCGACCACAGCTGGAGGTGGTGATGGGGAGGGAATTGAAATGTCAGAAAGCAAAATGCTGGTAAGAGGGAGGTGGGAATTACAGTTGTGAGAATTTATTTTCCGTGAATACAATTTGTGCCCATAGTATTAGAATATTTGATACTATTGCAAAGCTACAAAAGGAATCCCTGTGATTTTTCTATAAATTCTTTTCAGTCACTTTTATTCACACCGATTATTTTGCTAACTGAGATCACAGCAATGTGTGCAATTTTGTATTCTGTCTTTTAATTTATCATTGTAATATGATGATATAATAGTGTAAAAATTATAAATGTGACTTAACATTTATGTTTATTTATTTATTTTGAAGGAGAGAGAGAGAGAGAAAAAGCATACATGTGAGCAGGGGAGGGCAGAGAGGTGAGGAATCCCAGGCAGGTTCTGTGTCCTGTCCCACAAAGCCTGATGTAGAGTTTGAAACCACAAATCATCAGATCATATCCTGAGCAGAAATCAGAATCAGACACTCAACTAACGGAGTCACCCAGGTCCCCTATAAAAGTCACTTTAATGTCTGACATTCCATTATATGAAACGGCATCCTCGGGTATTTATCAGTAGAGAGTTATTGTGTTTCATATATTCATTCACAAATACGGCTGTGATAAATGCTTTTATTGAGTGATATCGGCCCCCCATCTCATGGATTCATTAGAATTTTTTCCCAGAGGTAGAAATGCTGAGTTACGTGGGCTTTCTAGGTATTCCATTTTCTAGGCAAACTGCTCTCCAGGGAGGCCAGAGGACAGTGTATGGGGCTCTTGAATGCACTGTGTTCCCTTCCCTTCACCAGCTGCCTGCCGGCTCCAGTGATAAAAGGGGCCAGAGCACAAGCAAGACCAGGTCCCTGACAGCTCCGCTGCCATACCCATGGGCTGCAGCCACAAAGGTAAATACTTCCATTACCTTCCTCACTCTAAAGGTGGACTCCTGCCCAGCTGGGGCTGCAGGTATCAGAGCTAATAGTTTTCTTCAATCTCGGGTCCCCTCCAAAGCTGATATGGTCATATTCCCTGCTGGCCATATCATGATGGGAGACAAAGCATTTAGATCTTCTCTCCATGAATGCACACACACATACAAACACACACACACACACACACACACACACACACCACACCACTCCACACGGTACCGTACTCCGAAAGAAACAGGCAGACACCCTCACCAATGACGGTGCCCTGCCTGATGAGGACAGCTCAAGCAATCCATGACAGACTTGGAATGCTCTGGGGAGCACCTGTTCAGCCTTTTTATGATGCACATGAGGAGACTGAGGCCTAGGGACTCGCTCCTGCCACCCGGAATACCGATGTCGTGGGCAGGGGCACATCCCATACCTCTGGGCTCAGTTCACAAGATGTTCCTAGCCATTCCATTCATTCCAGGTGAAGCAGCTTTCATCCTACACTTCTCCATGCTGGGCACTAGGACTTCCATGGTGGAGGCTCTCACACGGGGCAAACCCCAAGCAGCATTCATGCCCACAGCACACCATTTATGGGCAAACACTTCTGTGTGCACAACCCTGGCTGATGGGAGTTGGCAGGATGGCTTCTCTAAAAGGAGCCATTACCTTGGCTTCTGCAATCACAGCATATCCTTGTCACTATGGAATCCTGCGGTGGCACAGACTGTAATGTTTACTTTTTATTATCCTGAGGGTCTGTGAGAGCCACTGGGAGGATTGGGAGATAAGCTGGGGCAGAATTTCATGGGGAGCACCCAGAGTGAGCCTGCACTGAGCACATGGGAACGCCCCCCTGTGCTATATTGAGAGAGACGGGAAAGGGTCATAGGCTTGCACAGAAAACACAGTGAAACCCATGGTTGCATAGCGGGAGAGACCTCTCTGGGAGGGATCACTGGTTCTCTGCTGGGCACATTTGTGTCCCCTTCACCTCTCAGAAACATTTGGCAATGTCTGGAGATAGTTTTGGTTGTTACAACTCAAAGAGGAGGTGCTACGGGCATCAGGAGCGCAGAGGTCAGGGACGGTGGTAAGCATCCGATCATGTACAGGACAGTTTCCCCCCAACCCCCCATGAACAAAGAATACTCCAGTCCCACATGTCAACATGCCCAGGCTGAGAGAGTTTGGGTTCAATTCGGGGTGGGAGCTACCCCGTCTGACAATGTATCTGACACACTCCTCCCATGACTGAAGCAAGTGTGCTGGACAGTGAGACGGAGCAGAGAGTACACAGAGCTGCTGCTGGAGAGACAGGCTCTTCTAAACATCTGTGCGGGAGAGAGAGGCAGCTATCTGACATTCAGTCTTAGGCGCCAAAGCTTTGGCTCCTCTGAGCCTTGCTTACACTTACCTATAATACTTGAATGATAGTATCTTTTCCATGGGGTGTTTCAAAGAATTATCACAGAATAGATGTTTGTGAATATTAACGCCTTGTGTTCTACCATCAACCCACTCCTATACACACACACACACACACACACACACACACACTAACATGATCACACACACACATATGCACCATTGTTTTTAAGAAAGAGCTATAGAAATATTATGAATGAGGATTCTAATTATTGAGTCCGGGCAATTGCAGCTGAGAACCTGGAAATGCTCTGTACAAAGGCAGGCGGGTCTTCCTATAAGCTAGCTGCCTGTGTGGAACATAAGAATGGAGGCAGAGAGCCAGAATATTACACACAAATAAAGTATAAACACACAAGGACAAAGAAAAAACACTCCTAAGCCGTCCCTGGGAAGAATGTCCCAGATTCTAAAGAGCAGGGATTAGAATTCAATGCCATATATCCTGCTCTGATCACTGTAGTCAGCAGGCTTAGGAGGAATTGCATTAACTGGTCAGTGAGCTGCATGGTTTTCATGCTATTGAGTGGGTTCAATCACTCTAATTATTCCTTGTGGTAA